>CM076569.1:449975456-450165881 GCA_034641835.2 Pinus albicaulis | reverse complement strand
TTGTGCTAATCTAAACTTTGTGCAGCCAAGATAACCTCCCCTGACATACCTTAAGGTATGAGTTTTCTTATGTCGTTTATTTGGTGTTTGAATGTTTGATTATGTCATCTAATTGGTGTTTGAGTGTTTGGTGTCTATTATGTCATTTATTTGTTGTTTGAATGTTTGATTAATTTCTTGATATGAGCATGTGCCTATAAGATTGCATGAAGTAATGATCTTGTTTTAAGATGGTTGTACTAACACACTATGTGTTGAGATAGCTTATGTGTACTTGAGTATAAGTAGGTGATAGTCGTAGTATTATGATTTTGACTATTAGTTGATTATGACATGGTTGTTAGTCTTGGTAGAGGTTTATTTTGTTAATAAATATGATGTCTTGATATTTGGAACATGTGATTGACATGTGTGAACAGTAGCAGGGCAACATGCTTGGTATTAGCATGACAAGGTAATAGTTTATGTGCTTATATAACTAACATATGGGTGATGTGACAGTACATAGTAGGTCTCGATTACAACAAGGCAAAATAAAGGGATAGGGTAAGAATTCCTTTGGCAATGAGTGCTTTGCATGTAGACATGAAGTCTTCTTAATCCTAATCTTGCCTTAAATTATGTGGATATGTGCTATATTTATGAACATGTATTTGACAGGTATAGCAATTGGTTTCTAGTTATGGCTGGATTAGTCAAGGGATTGGATTTCCTTGAGATATGAATGCATGTGTTCAAATACAAGGCAGTGTGCCTCGCATAACAAGGTAAGGTAACTGGTGTATTGTATGTTTATATTATACAGTAGCAATTATGTGTTTATGGCGGTATGATGTAGGGGATTGCATGGAAAAAGAGACTTCCATGAAATTTTGAGTGAGATTCAGGTTGAGATTTCCCTTGGAAGCATTAGGAACCCATGGGGATTGATTCATGGTGTTTGTTGCTAGTTTTATGCTTTTGGTCTTTGTGATTTCTTTGTGCTTGATTTGTACTTTTGTTTATGTTTGGTGCTTGATCATGCCATTTTGTTGCAGTGTCATATTGCTTTTGGTTCTTCATGGTATTCTGCTTGCTTTCTCTTATTGTTGCCTTATATGTTTTGAGAGTCTTGGGACTTGGTTGGGAAAGAGGAAAGTTAATGGAGCTTGGGGAGAGTTGTGTGGTACCCAATAGTTAATGTAAGGCCCAAATGAAGCTCGGCGCATGAGTAAAGGGCATCGAAAGGTAAGAATATGACAGTTGGTTGGACTGGTGGGGTTCATTGGGATAAATGGATGATGACAGAGAAGTCATGTGAAAGATAATCAGGTAAGGTTAAGTAAAGGGATTTGAGGCATCATATACCTTGGCTAACTTGGGAATTGTGGTTCTCAACGTGGTGCATGTTGTGTGCAGATAAAGGAAGTTCTCTTAACACTGACCTTATGTTATCTGGTAATTATGTTGTGATCATGATTACGATAATGTCTACATATGTATATATGCATGTATGTGTGTCTTTGTCAGACGGGTTCATTAGTGCTTTATGTTGATGTTTATATATGTATATGTATAAATGTATGCATGTATGTATGTATGTTGTGTATGACAAGGTCGTCATGGATCATGATTGTTTGATGCCAATGTTTATATGTATATATGTGTGTATGTATGTCATTGTGTGACATGATTATGATTGTTTTATGCTAATGATTATATGTATGTATGTATGTCACTATATGACAGGTTTTTCAAGGATCATTCTTGTGGAGGAATGATTGCTTATGCAAGTGAATGGCATGAAGAGGTTCTTGGTCATATGAGGAATCAAGTGTGAAGAATATCCCTGACAGATCTACAACGTCAGTATCATTTGGGTATGATTTGATATTATGTGATTATACTATGTATATGTCTATGTTATGGCAGGTAATGTTGGGGGTACATCAACAGAATGAAAGCAGTGTGATCTGCGACGTGATGAAGCAAGCATGCATAGTGGAGAGACACTAGAAGCAAGGTTGCTTTGTGGGTCAATGTGCAATCTATGGATGTGCAGTACTACTGCTATATATGTTTTACATGTTGCATCTGTGATTTTATGGGCATATGACGTTGTGTATGTATGTTGTACATGTTTCACCTGTGATGTTATGGGAATACAATGTTGCGTATATATGTTGTTGTGTGTATATTGTATATGCAGTGCTAGTTATAGATGGTGTTATGTACATGTTGGATATGTGGTGTTGTGTACATACCGTATTGTGCACATGTTGGATATGCTGTGTTGTGTGCATGTTGGATATGCAGTGTCATGTACATATAGTGTTATATACATGTTGTATATGCAGTACTATGTACATATGGTGTTGTGTGCATGTTGTACATGTGGTGTTGTGTGCATGTGGTGTTGTGTACATGTTGTACAGGTGGTGTTGTGTACATGTCATGCATGATATGTTGTGTACATGTGGTTTCGTGTAATTTCATGCATGTGGTGTTGTGTACACATTGTACAAGTGGTGCGGTGTACATGTGGCATTGTGTACACATTGTGCAAGCGCTGTCATGTACATGTGATGTGCACACGTTGTGCATGTGGTGCTATGTACATGTGGCACTGTATACATATTGTATATATAGTACTGGTGCACATGTGCTATTGTGTGCATGTCGTACATGTTGTGTTGTGGGGATGTTTTACTATGTATGTGCATTGTGTAGTCGTGGCATCGTGACATGTGTATTTGTTGTGTTGTACACCGGGTGTAGGTGTATGTATTGCGCTGTACACTGGGTGTAGGTGCATGTGTTGTGTTGTACACTGAATGTATGTGTATGTATTATGTTGTGTTGTACAACGAATGTAGGTGTATGTATTATGTTATGTTGTGTTGTATACCGGATGTAGGTGTATGTATTATGTTGTGCTACACATCAGGTGTGGGTGTATGTATTGTGTGGTGTTGTACACCTTGTGTGAATGTACATGTTGTACATTGTGTGTATGTGTACACGATTGAAGAGAAGTAAGGCACTAGGTGCTTACCAGGTGTGGAAACCGATCCAATGTGTGTAGAAATAACAAAGGCAGAAGTAAGGACAGACGAAGGATAAATATCAGTATTTTATTTCAGTTTTCTTATGCATGTGATATGTGATTCTAAATTTTGATGGTTATATGTGATTATTGATTATGGTTTATGGTGATTTCATGTGATTCATGGTTTTAATTTATGATAGTTGGATTTTGAGCTAACCAGTTGTGATATGTTTCTACATGATTATTTGATCAAACAATTGGTTTGACTTGTTGTGACAGGAAGTGAACATAAGTGCAAGTGTACCTTATTGACGAGCTACCAATGAGGTATGAAGTGAATTTATTTCAATTTATTTTGAATCTAATGGTAGTTATGTACTTGGTACAAGAAAGCATGTAATGCCCGGTTTGGGATGATTACTGCAAGAATTAGCAGCGTCAACAAAAGGAATTGGAATAGGAAGCAGTATGTTGGTAAAGCACTTCAAGAGTAGAGCCATTATGGGACACCAGGACCCAATAGTATCCAATGATTGTCATGACCATGATATGACTGATATGATGGTTTTGGGGCAAGTATATGCCTTGGTTGTTTGAACTTCTGATGCGAGCAAGCCTTGCCAAGGGATGGATCGCCCGTGATAGGGGATGTCGGGGAACTTGGAAGGTGAGTGACCGCACGAAAGGGGATTACCAGATTGCTCGAGGGACTATGTAGCAAAGAAGAGAATGATGGAGATGGATTTGTTTTGGTCATTAGCATTGCCAGATGGAATCATATGCACATTGGGAGTGCACCCTGGACCAATAAGTTGATAATTGTTCATTGAGAGGACAAGTGGCGCAGGATTGTAGCATTGGAAAATGGATGTAGCTTTGACTTTGGCAATGGATTCTGGACTACCTGGGAAGGAGGTGAATCTTGGTATTACGTTGAGGCTGGAGGTGTGAGCTTCTTGATCCCTTGTTATTGATACAAGCATCGTATCCTTTTATTTGTTGGTTGAGAAAATGTGCATATGTGTATATTATTGTAAATATTGTATCGAGCTGGATTTATAAACCGCCATAGATAGTATGGTTGTATATATGGATGCCATTGTAAATATTGCAACGAGATGTATTATAAAGCTCCATAGGCAGTATGTTTTATTTTCAGTGGTTTGCTGGTTTGTAGGTGTCATTGAACACCGAGGATGGTGTTCCCCCAAGGGGGAGGGTTTTATAACAACCCTGGTGAAAATTCCATGTAATACAGCTTGAGTGGGCCTAATGGTTAAGAGCATGTGTTTCCTCCTAAGAGGTCATAGGTTCAAAATCAGAGGGGGGTAGAGAATGTATGCCTTCGTAGACTTAGTAGTTAAATCATTGCGCAGAGGTGGGTCCCTTGTCCCACAAACAAGGGGGTCTCATACACCAATTTGGTGTTTGGCTTGGTCGTGACCTTAAAATTGGATAATAATAATAAAGTTTAATAATGTCAAAATAATAACCATGATTTATGGGGCACTTATTCCAAGTTGAATGTTGGGAAAAACATCCAAGTGGGTGTTCATTTCGGTTATTATGGCTACAGGAAATTGGCAAAGGCAATGACAAAGGCTTTGGAAAGCTAAGAGGAATTATTTGGCACATTTATTTATGAAAATAACAGAAAATAGGAGAAAAGGAAGGTGAAAGGTCATAGGTTGCATGTGAGGAGGAAAATGAAGAAAAATAATGGAAAATGAAGAAAATAGAGGCCTCATTGATAAAAAGGCTTATGAGGATCAATGGGAAAGATTTTGGCTCAAACCTTTTCAGTTTTGGAGCTCTCTCACTCTTGGACGCTTGGAATTTTCTTGGAGCACTTTGGCATTGGATCAAGAAAGGCAAAGAAGGCAAGATGAAGGAAGAAGCAAGCAAGGAAGAGTAGGGTCAAGCAACTACAAAAATATTCTTGGCAAGTATCGATTTGCATGTGTGATTTCCTTGCTATATTTGGCATGCATGGTATTGCATGGGGATCTTTGCTGTCATGGCATGGGTTTTATTAGGTGTGACAGTGTTTTAATCCTAGCCATACCATTTCTGGATAGCCATGGTGTGATGGGGTTCTCATGTTTTGGTTGAGTTGGATTGCTCGATGGATTCGAAGCTGAGTGAGGTGGATCTTTGAATGATAGAACACATGGCCTAGTAACCCCTGAACTGGATGGTGGGTTGTGGTAAAGCCAGACTTTTTGTTAGCTCTCCATCAGGCCTAGGAATCCTGTGATGGGATATACGGTAAATTCTGGAGAGAGCAGTCTCGGTTTAGGGCCTAGTGATACGGTGTGGATTGCAGTAAAGACTGAGATAATAGGAGACATGAAAATTCCTCACGGCACAGGTGGATAAATATAGTGGCATCCATGCTTGTTTTGGCCTAGTGATCAGGTGGAGATCATGGTAAATCATGTTATTACATGTTTATTGTTTTGTCCTAGTGATCCAGGATGGATTGGAGTAAGGCCTGGTTTCTATTGATGAGGGTGAAGTGGTTTAGCCTCGAGATGCCCTAGTTGGTTCTATTGGTTTGAGTCCCACATTCATGCTTGGAATATGGCATGAGGGTGATTGGCTGAAGAGAGATTTGGCTCAGCTAATCTATGGTCAGGTGGAACGTGGTAGTCCCATCTCAGGTTGGATTTTGCATTCATTAATAAGACGCTCTTTTCTTGAAATATTATGTGTAAATGTATTGGTTTATATGTGGATTCTATGGTTGATGTATCCTTTATATTTATTTTTTTATTATGTTGGTTATAATCATGTATTATGACAGTGATGATGTATGGCTCTCCTCATGTTTTGATTTGTAAATGAATGAACAATGTATCTATGACCTAAAATATGATAATGCAACTAATGATATAAGGGAACAATTCTTCTTAGCGATTCTCAAATAAGTATGAGACCCCTATGCTCAAATATGTTGTTTAAACCTGTAGATTACAGGTTTGTGACATGTTTGACGAAATGCCTATTATGGCTAGTAGGGTCCAATCAAGTCCTTGTTCAAGTGTTTGTTTTTGAATCGTTATTATGCTGCTATAATTCATTTCTGAAGGTGTCATGGTGTTATGGGCAGTGACCTAGGCTCTGGGCCTAAAAAGTGGCTCAAATCCCGGGGACGATGGCACATGTCTGAGGAAAAAAGTCCCTAGGTGCATGCATGCCCATGCTGTGGGAGCATCTAGAGCCTCCCAGATGCACCCTTGCTCATATCAAGGGAGAATCCAGGGGCTTAATGGTATAAAAACCTAGGGGTTGGTTACCTAAGTGGTTGGTATGGCTCCCAGGAGATTGGGTGCTGATGTGGAAGGTTTGTTTGATGTGTTTTCATCGATTCCACTTCCTTAAGGTCACCTACGAGGTTGAATCCCATTATAGTGGCCTCTCGTCGCATTATTTATCCCAGTTGGATGATTACTTTGGTATAATGTGGGATGAGGGTGTTACAGAGTGGTATCAGAGCATGATTCACCACTCGGACGGGATGGGCGGTGTGTTGGTAATGTATTTCTGTTGTTTGTATACATGTTTCTCATACTTGTGGTATATGTACTTGTTGCATCTGCATGGTGTTGATCATGGTGGCAGTTATGTCACCATGGCAGTGTTCAAAGCCTCTGATATGCACCCTTTCCCACATCAAGGGAGATTATGGGGGTTTAATGGTCTAAAAACCTAGTGGGACTCAAGGGCTAGGTACTTGAGTGGCTAGGATGGATCTTGGGAATTTTGTTGTTGATGTGGAAGGTATGTTTGATGTGTTTCTGTTGATTCCACTTCCTTAAGGTAAACTAGGAGGTTTAATCCCATTATAGTGGCCTCTCGTCACAGATTTACCTTGGTTGGATGGTTGCTTGGGTAGATGTGGGATGAGGGTATTACACTTAATGAATCATGGTAGCCGTTGTTATAAGAAAATTCCACTAAATGAAGGTATTCTTCCCATCTGCCTGGCTTCTGCATCACATACATGTGCAACATATCCTCAGTCACTTGATTCACCCACTCAGTTTCCCATCCGTTTGTGGGTGGTAAGTAGTATTGTAGTGGATTTGAGTACCCAATTTACTAAATATTTTCTTCCAAAATGCAGAGGTGAACTTTACATCCCGATCAGAAATTATTACTCTAGGCATGCCATGTAATCTGAATAACTCTCTCATAAATATATTTCCACTTGGGAAGTTTGGTAAGTGGATTTAAAAGGAGTGAAATGAGCTACTTTGCTCAATTTATCCACTGCTACCATGATAGAATCATTTTGTCTTTTTGTTCTAAGTAGCCTGGTTATGAAATCTAGGGTAATTGTATCCCATTTCCACTCGGGAATGGGTAATGGATGTAGGAAACCAACAGGGTGTTGGTGTTACGCCTTGACCTACTGACATTCTAAGAATTTTAATAAGTATGCCACAATGTCTTTCCTCATTCCAGACCAATAATATATTTTTTTAATTGCATAAAATAACTTTAGATATCTTGGATGAGTGGTGTAGGGGATTATGTGGAATTCATCTAATAAAAATTGTTTAATCGATAGTTGATTAGGAACACATTATCCCTTTAAATATTAGAAAATTATTGCTATTCATATCATATTCAGTTTGTCCCCAGAATTTTGTGCAAGCTTAGCTTGCTGCCAATTATATTAATATTCCAGATCTTTCAGGGCAACTTCTTTAATCTACTTGGAAAAGTTAAAGGCCACTTGACTATACGAAATCTCATATACATAATGCAACCTTATACTTAACTCATCGACCAAACGATTTTCTTTCCCCTTAAGATGTTAAATTTCAAAGTCAAACTCGCTTAGAAACGTAGTCCACCTGCTTGATGTGCATTCAAGTTTGGCTTCTTAAAGAAATTGGTTAAACTAATGTATCTGTCATCAGCATGAATCTTTTTCCTAGCAAATAGTGTCGCCATACTTTCAGTGCATGGATTACAACTTAGCTCCAAGTCATAGGAAGAGTACCACTACTCGTGTTCCTTTAACTTATGAAATTCATAAGCGATTACCTTACCTTATTGCATTAAGGCTCCCCCAACACCCTCCTGGAAAGCATCCATACTAACTGTGAATTCCTTTTCTGGATTTGCAAATTTCAACACAGGAGTTGTAGTAAGTAAGTGTTTCAAATGTTCAAAAATTTGCTGACACTCTTTTAACCACTTGAAAATTTTCCCTTTCTTTTGCAAGGAGGTGACAGGGTGAGAAACATTAGAGAACCCCTCTATAAATTGGCAATAATATCCGGTGAGAGCCATAAAAGAGTGTATATCAGTTATATTTTTTTGGAACAGGCCATTCCATGATGGTTTTAATTTTCTTTGTATCCACTGCTATACCTTTAGAGGAGATGATGTGTCCTAAGTATTGAATTTGGTCCTTATAAAAATCAGATTTGCTAAATTTAGCATAAACTTGGTTCTTTCTCAAAGTTTGTAATACTATCCAGAGGTGTTCCTTATGTTCTTCCAAACTCCTAGAATAAACTAGGATATCATCAATGAAAAATAGAACAAACTTGTCCAAGAAGGGGTGGAAAATATGATTCATCAAGCTCGTGAACATTGTCGGAGCATTGGTGAGCCTGAATGCCAAAACAACAAACTCGTAGTGTCCATAGCATGTCCTAAACATTGTTTTATAAACATATTCATCTTTCATTCGTATTCGGTGATATCCATATCGTATATCAATTTTTGAAAACACAATAGCACCCTTAAGTTGATTGAACAAATCATCAATTTTGGGCAACGGGTACTTATTTTTAATCGTTAACTTATTTAGTTGCCTATAATCAATACACAAGCAAAGAGTGCCATCTTTTTTTCTTAGAAACAAAACTGGGGCTCCCCAAGGGGACACACTGGGTCAGATGTAGCTTTTGTATAACAACTCTTGGAGCTGCATATTTAATTATGTCAACTCAGGGATACTCATTCTATAAGGGGCTTTTGATATCGAGGTAGCTCCGAGACTAGTTCTATAGTGAAATCGATGTTTGTCTTAGGAGGCAGTTCCGAGATTTATTTTGGAAAGACATCTACAAACTCCTGGATGACTGGTATGCTTTCTGTAGTAGATATCTTATATTTAGAATTGGTGTATCCCACCTGAACAACATAGATTTGGCATCTCTTGAAAATTCACTTTCCCAAGTTATGGGTTGAAATGGGGTGTAATTTTAATTCCCTTCTAATACCCTCATCAGTAAGGAAATTAATAGTCTTATCCTTACAATTTACTAGGGTCCAATGCTTTTCTAGCCAGTCAATGCCTATCATCATGTCATAGGAGCCTAGCAATAGCATATTTAATTTTTTCTTAACCTGTTGTCCAACTATTTCAATTAAAAGATCCTCTACCTTCGTGGTTAATCTTCTCTTAGCTCTCGTAGCCAGTTGCACTAGCCAAGGATTTCTTAAATTTACACTTTTCATATGACATAAATCAATTATTTTTGGACTGATATAACTCAGACTTACATCTAGGTCTACTAAAATAGAAACGGGATGGTTGGTTATTTTACCTTCAAGCTCCACCATTGCAGGTTGATATTCAACTTGATGATTCTCGAAGGCTGCATTGATCCATGGTATGCTCCTTTCCACCTCGCCGATGGTAGAGGCTTCTTGAATGTTAGTAGCTGGTTCTGATCTGGTACGGTGAGGACAATTTTTATATTAGTGGGGTTCCCCACACCTCCAACACTGCAAGGAGGGATTATGAGTTTGATTGGGCTCTGGTTTGCTAGACGCTTCAGTCTGCCTAATTTCATTATGGGATCTGAACTTTTGTTGATTTTTACTCGGAGTTCCATTCCACAATTTTCTACTTGCATTCTTAATTCCAACAATTCTCATATTTTGTGTTCGATAAAATTTTCTGCCCCTTTTTATTTATCTAGCCCTTAGTATTATCCCCTTTTTACACAATTTGATGTTAACAAATTCGAGCCTTTCGAATGGCTTCATCCATTGTCTTAGGGTTGTCAAATTCTAATTTCTCCTTCATGAAAGCAGGTAGGTTGTTGGTAAACCACTGCACCTTGGCTTTCTCTTCACGAATGTAAGGGACATATCTTAACATAGAGGTAAACTTAGTTATAAAAGCATCCATGGACTGTTGTCCCAATTTCATGTCATGAAATTCTTTTAATTTTTCATCATATAACTGCTTGGTCAAGTATTTATTTTTAAAATGCTTATGTATTGTTCCCAAGTAACTTCCTACTCATCAATTACTCGAACCATTTTAATCTCTTCCCACCATAAGGTGGCCTTACCTTGCAGTTGATATATTTCTGGTATTTCTTTCAGATTATCATCATATTCATATATTTGAAAGTATTTGTTCATATTGATTATCCATGCTTCAGTCGCCTCCTCCACCTCTCCATCATAGGTCGGGGGCTTTATTTGCTTAAACTCCCTTTGTAGTTCAATTTTTTGTCTTTTAGTTCCCTTTCCAATAGAAACATTGCCAGTTTCTTCTTCATTACCAGCTCGAACTCCCTCAAATTCTGGGTTGTCTTTTCACTATCTGTGCAACTCCTCTCTATTCACTTTGTCTTGACTGGGATTCATATTCCTTTGGTTTTTCCTATCTGAGAGGCTTTTCGTGATCTTTTCCTATTCCAACTGCAACCTTTCATTATCAGCCCTCAAATTCATATTTTTTGCTCATAGTTGTTGAATAGTCTCTAATAACATTGCATTCGTGTTCTAGATTTCTCCACCCAATTGAACCCACATTTTTGGGTTGGTTTCCTGAAAAGGCATAGGTCGTGCTCCTCTAGATGGTTTTCCTGGTGGGGTAGTCCCCTCTCCCCGTCTCATACCGTATCAAATTCCTTTATGTGCACTATAATCACATTTTTTATTCCACATAAGTCCATACATGCATCAGTGTAGCAACCTAATGCTTTGTTACCACTTATCACATGCAATAACAATAAACTTGATTTTTTATTTTATTTTATATAACAGAATATAACATATTCCAATTCTTGTTTATAATTTAACCATGTTTTCACATTTGCTATGTCACACCATAATCAATATGCAGGTTAATTATTATAATTAACTTGTGTTACCATCATTGTTTGATCATAATCAACCCTTTTATCATTCCTTGGAAATTATAGTTATCTGAATTTTTATAGGGGAGATAGATTTGGAAACCAACTAGCATTAATGCTTTCTAGCTACCCATCTTATTGATCCTTCCAATACACTGACAGAGGGAGGTCTGGAACCTGCGCTATCGTCGATCTTTAATACTCCTCATCCAATTACACCTAGGGTTTTCCAGTGGGAAAGGGTAACTACCCAATTTTTCTCTCTCACTGTTGGTCATTCAAATGTTTCTGATGTTGGGGAAAGTATCTCTGCCAAACCCCTGCTTCATTAGGGTTTCTATCACAATCCAGAGGAACAATGCTATTGACAACAATTCACCACTAGTGGATGACCTCCAATTTGTCGATTTCCTTCGTCTTTCCCTTATGGTTTGTGGCTGGATGGACGAATGTGGCTTGTAGCATTTGCAACAAGGTAATGGTTCATTTTAGGGCACTGCTCTTTTCCTGTATTGTCTAATGTTTAATTTTTTCTCCTTCTTCTTGTCTCTAACATGATCACCCTGACTTCCTATGTTACAGATGTAAGGTTTTGACTCCTTCACCAGTCACTTAAAGGTATTATGTTAAGTTCCCTTTATTTTCTTCATAACCTCAACAATATCGTTCCAAATTACTGTGTTAAGCTAGGGTTATAGATTATCTGCAAACTCCATAACATGGGCTTGGAATTCCCGCTTCTGGTGTATGTGTGGCTTTGGTTCAATCTTCTTCGTGCCATTCCAACTTGGGTTCCTTGCACAACAAACTTAGGGTGGTCCTTGCTAAATTACCGTTCCTTGAGGGTTTTGTTGAGATGTTTTCTTTCTTAATGGATTACACTGAGGGTTTTCACCTTGAAACCTAAAGATGGTTAATGCATATTTATGGTTTTAGTTTTTTTTTTTTGGGTGGGGGGTTGTCCTATGAAATGGATCAGAGCTTTTCTTCCTTATTTTTTAGTACGTTTCACTGCTAAATTTGAGTTGAGGAAGGCATAGTTCGGAGTTGCTTTTTCCTTGGAATTCCTTTGTGAATTTATAATTAGGGACTCAATGCCTTACTCCTTGCAGTCACTTATTGTCGCAATATGGCTTAGTTATTATGGTATTATTTTAGACACTTTAACTGGGTATATCTTCTTCACCCATGAAGCGAGAATAATCCAGGTCTTTCAGATCTCATGTATTGCTCTTGTTTAATGATCTCTAATTGAGGTCTTCCATTTTATTTTGAAATAGATTTCTGTAGTTTAACATGCATTTGTTGTAATCTGTATAATCATTTTTTCATTGTTGCTATCATGGGAGTAAATTACGGCGAATGAAATATGTGCGTGACATTAATTTGTTAAATTTTTTTTTGTTGTATCTCAGCTTAAATTTACTCCCATGGTTTATACAAATTGTGGTTCAAATTTTCCAAGAAAAATATTGAAGACATCTCTTCAAATCTCAGTATTTCGAGCTTGGCTCCATGCATTCTCTAAATTTATCCTCCATAGACCCTACTCGCTCTGATTCATTTGACAAAGCTCGCTCTGATTCATTCGACAGAGCTCCCTCTGATTCATTCGACAAAGCTTCACTATCCAGAACTGTTCCTCGGGATATTGACAATTTGACTGGCCACGAGGAATAAATCTAGGTAGAGGCCCTCTATGACTTCTGTATATAACATTTCTTAATGTAATGTTGTTTTCTTCTTTAGCTCACTAGCAACGCTCAACATGATTTCCTTTTGTTATACAAATTATATTAGCATGCGTTCTTCTTTTATTTTTAGTTCCACATTCTTTCCAGGCTACCGTCGTAACCATGGGCTTATATATATATTTTTATCATAGTTGGTTTTCCTGTAGCTTGCCACCCTTATTGAGGGTTTTACAAGCATTATAATGAAAATAATGAACTCTCTTTGAAAAATAATAAATGAGTAACTCACATACTTTGTTTATGACTTAGCCTCATAGGTCACACAGAATATAAGAATAGTTCACATTTTGTACATGAGTTAGCCTTATTGGACACATACTGTCATATATATATATATATATATATATAGAGAGAGAGAGAGAGAGAGAGAGAGAGAGAAAATAGGTCTACTTTTCAGATTTACAAGATAATGTTCAGTATTAACATCTTTATCCAACATTCTACTAAAAATAAATTTAAGACCACATATATACTTATCTGCTATGTCGATGACTAATAAATTACAAATGGGACCACACCACCCTTCTAATGATAAATTGGATATTGAGTCCAGTCCTCCCCCCCCCCCCAAGCTCCTCAATTCCAGAAGAGTCACTTATGCAACAATTTTCTCAATTTTAATTCACGGGCATCAGGACCCCTAAGTCTAGCCTAGAATTTTCCATAGACCAAGTCTGCAATATGGAGTTTCCATTGGCCCTAGTCCAACTCAAGAATACTTAGGCAACGTCTTGCATTTATTTTTTATATCTCCCTCCTGTCCCCCTGAGAGCTTCCTCTCATCTTAGGGAAAAGAAAATAAGAGTTAATTGTCCTTAACTATTAAATGTATGGTAAAAGAGAATTACTAGGGTCCCCTCCGTAAATTCTAGGACTCAACACAGATTTTATTTAAACAAACTAATTATTATTTAGAATTATTCCAGATTCCAACATTTTACTCTACTTGATAAATTACCGAGTCCATAACAATAAAAGTAAAAAATAAAATTTACAATACCTGGGGGGTGTCACAACATGGACAATAGGCTAGCCCTTATAGAGGCACGCTTCACTCCAAGTTAGAGACCAAGCTTCGATATCCAAGCAAAGCTAGTGCCTTTTGAGGTGGATGCCTTGATTTCTTCTTAGTCTTCAATATGTTCAATTACTCTTTGTTATTTGGCTTCCTACTTTCTATGGACGTCTTCAGGTTGTTAAGTTTGCATAAAAGTATTTTTTTTGAAACTTTCTACTATAAATTTAGATCTTTTATTATTTTTTATATTATTTTGAACTTGGAAATAATCTCAATACAATATACTTTATTTTTCTAATGGTCTGGTTTCTCCAATAACAAATAAGAAATAAATAGAGGTAAAACATGCCCATAATGTTTTTTTACAAAAAAATGAGCTTAAAATATATATTTTTGTAAAAGTGTTTATATATATAGACTTGACGCAAAGGGGATTTGAACATTGATTCTTATGTTTTACATAATACTTTAGAACATGTGATTGCCAATGGAACTTCCCTTATGCAAAATTGTTATCTCATCTTATTTAAAAATAATAACAATAATTTTTTTAGTTTATTTTATATTATAAATTTCAAACTACAATTTTGTTAAACACAATAAAGCACATTGAATTTTAAAAGATATTAGCTAATCATCTACTTCATAAATCTAAATAATATAATATAAAGGACAAACTTTGTATTATTCATGATAATCATATGTTTTAAAAGTGTATAAATTCCATTATAATCTTCATTACATCATATATTTGAAAAAATATATTACACCCACACACATATATTACAAATGTTATATAATAAGGAAAGTGGATTGAAACAAATTAGATTCCTTTTGTTGAATAAATATGTGATAATGACAATTGTACGTGAAAACTTGTGGCAAAACTTTGGATGGATATGCAAGGTTTTAATTGTTGAATAAAAAAGATAAAGATAACATAAGACTACTTATAGAAAGTAATACATGAATACATTTCCAAAAATAACACAAATGTACCTTGAGATCATATGGTGCTTTACTTGCACCCTATACAAATACAAAAGTTCCAAATTTTACAAAATAATATAAAATTGGTATTAAAATATGCAACTAGGCCAAATTCCACTTTAGTTTGCTCATTTGTAGAATATTATTATTGGATTGAATTCCTCTTTTCGATAGGACCAAAATCGACCTAAGGATCACTGAATTTGGACAAGGAGAAATATGTTTTTGAAGACAAGCCCACACATGTAGTTTTGGTCAAGGTTGGCCCTACCTTTAGGTAGGCTCATGAAGCCCAAGAGACATGTATTTTGACCCACGTTAACTTGTATAAATATACATTGAGGAAACCTCATTTTAGCATCTCATCAACGCACATCTATCTCTCCTCATCTGATTGGTGCGTACATCTAATTGAGCAGCTATTCATCTCACACATACGAGTTTGTGGAGGACAAATCTAACCTGCATTGACTTTCTGTTTCTAGGAGACCTTGACCAGCGTTTTCCGAGGCCCATCTAACTTTATTTGATCGTGGTTTGGTGGTTTTCTCTTTGTTTCAACATGTCACATTTAATGGCACAAATTCAAGGCATTTTGGAAAGGTTGACTGCATGCCTATGTTGATTGTTTGACTGTAGAGCTGTCTTTCAGTTTGACCAAGTTTGAATGCTCCTTTGATGATTTTTTTGCTATTGGTTAAAATCTAAGGAAGGTCAAATTTTTTAGACCTTGTCCGAGCTCAAGAAGGACACTTTTACTGTTGCGTTGACCATTGTTGACTTTCTGGTTAGTATTGTTTGACTATTGTTCACTGAGAGTAGAATTGCAGATTTTGATTAGGCCATCTATTTGACTTAGGGCAGTGGTATTGGATCATTTATTTGGTAAGTCAACTTTGACTTTGTATCATTGTACTTTATTATTCTCTCTCTGTTGAACATTTGGTATTTGATAATAAGGAGGATTGATCAAGGGTTTTCCCCATCTTGGGGTTTCTCCCTGGATTGAGCCAAATTCTTGTGTTCTCTTTTCTTCGCTTGTATTCTGCATTTTATTATTCATGTTCTATCTACAATCACTATCAATGTGAATTAATGGTTTATATGATTGCTATTGGAAATTAAAGTGAAATTGATATTGGGCTAATAAAAGGACATTGAAGTAACTGTTGCAAGCATAGAACATACCATTGTTATCTAAAATTAACAAGTAGTCCTCATTGTATGTTAATATGATATGTTAATATTAACATTTACCATTGCTGAAATTTTTTTCACTTTCACCTTCTTGAAGATTTAGGTTGTCAAAAATACACAATGGTTATTGTACAAGGATCATAAACTTCTTAAGTATATAACTCATTCCATTTTGGATGCAAAGTATCAATACAAGTCTTTGTGAAAACAATTTTGTGTCCATATTTTGCAATGTACTAGTGAGCATTTGTTGTGCCTCACCCATATTTGATCTCCCTAAAATGCAGGTTTTGAGAGCTCAAAACCCTAATTTACAAAATACCAATATAAGGCTTCCAAATATGCTTGTGAGTCAACCTCAGATGATCTTGTAATACTTTTAGTCGTTTCCCATATAAGAGTTCAAAAGTAAGTTCTAAGAGTTTAAGATCCCAACTTGCAAAATACCAATGTAAGACTTCTAAATATGCGTGTGAGTTGATCTTAGATGACATTGTTTAAATTTGGACGATGATTGGTACAATGCTCTACAAAATGTGCCTACAAATATATATATCAATATGTATATTCTTACTCTACCTCTAAAATTATATCTTAATATACGTTCATCTTTGTCATGGTACAGTCCATGCATTGCATTTGCATGTAGTCATGATGAAGGTGGCGATTTGTCCATCTCATATATTATAATTGGTATAAGAAGAGGGCT
Organism: Pinus albicaulis; assembly: GCA_034641835.2. NCBI lineage: Eukaryota > Viridiplantae > Streptophyta > Pinopsida > Pinales > Pinaceae > Pinus > Pinus albicaulis. Next base: position 450,149,059 of record CM076569.1, on the reverse strand, counting down.
CATGGTAGTGGAAAGTGATACATTAGCCCCTCCAATCATAATATGCTACAAATACACATGGCATTATAATGTGAGAAGGTTACAATAAGACATTAAATTTATTATCCAATTAAAAGTTTAAACAATAATATTAGTGAATTTTCAAAGTTAAACATTATGTATTGGATAGGTCAAAGGTGAATTAATAGTAGTCAAAGGGTGAATGGATTACTATAGTCCCGCTTTGACATAAATGTGACATTATTGAAATACGAAGTAATGTAAATAAATGGAAATGACATTCATCAAAATTTGAAGATGGAGATAAAACATGACAAAATGAAATTCATTGATTTAATAAAAAGTCATTTAAATGAAAAATGAATAATAATAATAATAATAATAATTGCAACAATTTTTAATGGGTAAATGGTAAATGAAAGTTGGTAATGAAACCTAAAATAAGACAAGTTTAAAAACAATTTTTTTTTGTTGATCAACAAACATGCATTATATTATTAAAAGGAAATTAGGTACAAAAATCATTTCCCAAGACCTTTTATTCTCATTTCATACAAACTTAGAGAGCATAGGGCTTGGAGGAAAATAGTTACACCTAGTATCAAAGTTTATTTATAATAGGCATACCGGCCATACCGTACACTTACCAAAATTGAGCCATATCTACAATAAGAAAAGCCTCTCAAGGAGGCATATGGAAGTCAATGTGTTCAATCCTCGCCTCCAGAGTGCAAAAGTGATCGTTGGTGCACCGGTGGTGTCATCGGAGGCTTTCCATATTGTCCAAGATTTCATTCTAGACGTGTTGAAAATCATTAATATAAGTCGCTAGTTCGTTCTAGTCATCGTAGCGATGGTTCCTCATGCTACATATATTCAATTGGATATTTTGCAGCTGGTCTGCTACCATGTCCAGGGTGACTGGAGTTAAAAATTTCCCCAGAGAATGACACAGAGAAATGGCCGCATCCTCCTCCGTGTCTCGACTGGTGGCATCATCAGAGGATGAGTGACTGCCCTCATTATGTGGATAATTGACTTTAGGATGGGGAGCAACACCCCCCCAGCGCAGGTGACCCCTCTAGCGAGGCATTAAGGCGAGCCAAGGGTAGTTGTAGATGAACAAAGATAGAAAAACAAACCTGCAACGCTTCCTACATGTCCTGCAATATAACCTCCTATATAACAAAGAAAACCAAATAGAACAGAACAAGAAATAATTGTACCAATTACCAGACTCCACCGACCAAGGACTGGAGGCTCGAGACCTAAATTTCCATAAATCCTTTGTGCCACCCCAGAGCAACCTTGTGCAATTTTTTTGCCTCCCGCCGAGAGAATCACAACCCAACAAGCTAGAGGGACAATCAGAGGCAATTGTCACGAAAGCTTCCCTTATAGTGCTAAAAGAACTGACATGAAGTTGCTCCTACAATGACACCAAACTGGAAATGAGCCATAGGCAGAGGAAAAAAACAACGTGACCCATATCCCAATTAGACCTTCGTGGGAAGAGTTGGACACACAAACAACAAATAGAGAAGACCTCGACAGATCCACAAAGCCCAATCACCCACTGTGTGCCAAGACCCCACGGGCCTCCCTAGGACAAGAGATCACCTTGTTCCAAACTATTCCATGTCACACATCCCTCGCCCACCTAGAGCCATGACTACTGCTGGGCAAACCAAAATTCGAAACCCAAGTGCTCTATAGACCCCCACCTCATCGCCCAACACAATACACAAAGAGTCGTTCCAGAATGCCAAGAGAATTTAACGACACAACCAGCGGGAGAAGTGCCCACCTACTGGATATTAATGATGCCTAGGACCATTATGATGAATTCAGTGGCTGCGTGGAAGTCAGACGGTCTTCATACACCACTTGATCGCCACACATACCAACGGTTCCGTCACCCCCATCGGGGAACTAGCTTAAAAACATTATAAACACTTTATAAATAAATACAATATAATAAATTTAAAAATACTTCATATTTATTATATGTGTGTGTGTGAATAGTACTGCATTAAAAGCAACACCATTCAAATGGCAGCTGTGGACCATCCCAGCGATAAAAGTTTTAGGCCAAACATGCAAGAGTGGATTGTTTTTTTCATCTTTGTAAGTAAATGAACATGTCATTGCATCCTTTGTGAACTGCTCTATAATGTTAATGGAAATGATGGAATTGTTTTTTTATTTCTTGATTGTAGTGTATTTGTCTCAAGTTTTGGTAGAATTAGTATATATTTATCTTAACTTTGGATTTAGCTAGTTCCAAGAGGGATCAAATGTTTCTACATGCAAATCTCTTTTTGAGTGCAAAATTTGAGGAAATGTTTGCACCTCAAGAAATTTGATCACCTTTGTAGTTAAGATAGATTTATGCTGGTTCCTAATAATATTATTTATATTTATATAAATTTCGCATCTTTATATATAGAAATATTCTTGTTTTTTATTTTATTAAAACATTGATACATATAGTTACATACATATGCACTTGGTATTTTTCTTTGACATGCTTTACAATTGTTTTAACTTAATTTTTTAAAGTGATATGCGTTGAGAGAGAGCTTAAAAAAATAGTTTATTGTAAATATTAAGTTTTCATATGCTTATTAATTAAATGAAAATATGAAGTTCTCAGATATAAGGGTTACAAATATGAATCATTCTATTAATTTATATCATAAAATGGATCTCTCTCTCTCTCTCTCTATCTCTCTCTCTCTCTCTAGGAAAATATGAATCATTCTATTAATTTATATCATAAAATGGATCTCTCTCTCTCTCTCTCTCTCTCATTCTATTAATTTATATTATGATTTATTTATATTATTATTATTTTTCAAAAGGAAAATCATAATTTTATTAATGAAAACAAAATTACATGTAGATGCTTGCGAGAATTCAATCATTCCGGTCTAAGACTGCGGTCACAAATCCATACAAAATAACCAACTTAAGAAAAAAAGAGAAAAAGTTAACATTTTCTCCATCTCTTCTTTTCTACCTTTCGCCATTCTCCTTGAGATGGCGTGGATGATACAATTGCTAGCTGATTTTTTGCTTCCATTCTTGGGATTTATTTTTCTGAGTTAGAACTTTCTGAGACATTGACGTTTAAATCCCCTTGAATATTTTGATTCATGAATTCTCACTAGCTTAGCTGCAGGCTCTGGAGTTTATGACTCTTCACGAGTTGCTTCCCTCTTTCCTACACTTTCTTGTGTGTTCTGGTTTCCCTCATTGGAGAGGGAGTCCTTTTATTCTTCATTCTCTTCCTCTTTTGGCAAGTGTGAGGAAAATTTCCATCCTTTGGGTTGTTTTCTTGGTTTCTTCTTCCTTTGCGACTCTTTCTTGGCATCAGGACATGTATTTTGTACGTGTCCTATCTGTCTACATATTCGGCATATGAAGGTCGTGTTCCCAAAATCAAGGAATTGTGTCCATCTTTGCTTGTTGTGTGACAAGAGGGTACGATTCAACAAGCCTTTACTGAGATCCACCTTAATACATATTCTGGCAAACGTGAAGATTTTTTCTTCCATTCTTTGTGGGTCTATCTTTATGAATCACCCTAAGAGGATCCCAATTCCTTCTAGAGTTTTTTAATGCAAGAAATGAAGAGGGAGGTTATGTAGCCTAACCCAAACCGACATTCTTGATACGATCATGGTGTTTGAATGGAACCATGGTGTAATGAAAAGACCCATTGATCCCCAAAACCATGGTTCTTCATGTAGGGCATATTCTCGATCCTCTGATGATGCAAACTTTACTATGAAGAAACCTTTGGAGCATAGATGAATCTCAGTTTGTTGTCCAATTAGCAAAAATCCAGTGGAACAAATCCATTGGTTTTGGCCAAAAATTGTTGAATATGCATATAATAGCTTGGGCTTCATATGTTGTGCATAGATAATTTGTTTATGGAAGGTCTATAGTCAATTCTGATACATGATTCAGCTGCTCCACAATATATGGGCTAGGGATATTGTGAGACTATTCTGAATTTTCTGTTGCGATAAATTTACCTTATAGAATGTCTTTGAAGGATAGGCCTTCATTGATATGTTCTTGAGATGGTTCTGTTCCTTTGGGCAAACTAGATCCAATGACACCTCTTGTTCCCTTTGATTTACTCAGATAGACTTCGATCTTTCTGCATTGATTTCCCGCCACATATCAGACTTTGCTGGTGTATCGGAATGCATTTCAATTTGTGCAGGATATTCTGCTTCATTTGAGAAACCTTGTTAGATGCTTGTATCCACAAAAGTGTTGATTTTCCATCTGGAGACTTTATGAAAATTTGGATTGAATTGTACGCTTCCAGATCTAGAGAGACATGTGCTTCAGGATCTAGTTCTGTGCCATATGTTGGTCCTGATTTCTGTAGCAGAGGCTATAACCTAAGATCTATTATGTATGAGTATAGATTCATTGTGAGAGGAGTCAAAAACCTCTGTTTCGAACCTGATCCGAACTTTCAAATGTGCAGAGGCCACAAGAGGGAGGGGATCCCTAGTTCCAAAAGGATATGAATCCAAAGATCCGTTAGTTTTGATCCAATATCTATTGTAGATTCCGGTGTTGATGAAGAGATTGCCACCTTCAAGATCCATTCATTCAGTTTGGTTAAAATCTCTCCTATGACAAGAGGAGGTCGAAAAAATATTTGGAATCAGGTTTCTCTGTCATCCGATTCTTATCTGGACTCATGTGGTTAGCTTTCAGTCCTGCCCAGAAGAAGAGGGCGTGCAGGGGCTCGGCGACATCATGTTGCGATTTCCTAATAATCAGATCAAAAATCTCTTGACGCAGCCTCTCTGTCGAGTAGATCCAAACACGAAAGCCATTCAAGAAAGAACCGTGTGTGCGATGAGTTACTTCTTCTAGTGCCGATTTGACCCAATACAAAAGATTAAGAAAAATAAAAGAGCTCCCGCGAGATTCGGTGAAGGCAACCGGTTGAGTTCGGTAGGAGGCTCGTGAGGATAAGCTAATCCCATCCACCAAGAGAGCCAGGGCTGAAGCTTTTCCAATGGCAAATTTGCCAAGAGCTGCCGCAACAAAATCGCTCAGTGTGGCTGCAGCCAAATCGACCTCAGAAAAAACCCTAGCTTCGAGCGCCATCAGATGTCAGATGTTCATTTTTATCGATTTGATATTTAAATTTTTACAGACATTTACGTTGACTACAACATATCCCCACAGTGGATTGTATAATGCTTCTCACTGAAATAGAACGTTTCAGATTAAATTTTGATACTTACTCCTAATGAACCAAAAAAAATGAACCGCATCTATTTACTCCTAATCAATTGGGCATGTGGAACTAAAATACCGGTAATTCATATGCAAAACAAATGAAATATTAAATTAGCTACTCTGGCATCCTCTCAAAACACCAATATTTTCGATTCAGGTAGAAACATCCACAATCAACTACAGGGCATCATTCATATCTGGACTGCAATAAAAATTGCTAATGGGATTTGTGTCTCATGCTGAGCTTAGATACTAGATTTACACATTGTCGTACCACAGGAAAACTGTTGTCAGAATGTTCATTTCAAATCCTCTCTAAGGGATGTAGTAAACATAAGTAGCAAACAAATTGAGCAAGAAAAGCTCTCTCATAACTGATATGTCCTGCTCTTGGTACATGAATATTCTTCAGCATTGAGCAAGAAAAGCTCTCTCATAACTGATATGTCCTGCTCTTGGTACATGAATATTCTCCAGCATACCCATAGAGAAGATATTTATGTGGCACTGCCTCAAGCAACAAACGAAATAAAAAATAATGCTTACATTTTGCACTTTTCCCGTACCTGGAAACTGTCAACAACATACCAATCGCCAACCTCTAAGGGATTGATGCAAGAGCATCTAGGGGTACCTTCAAAAAGGAAATTTCAATGAACAAAATTCTCCAACTTATAAAAGTTGGAAAAATCTCTAGCATTTCTAAATTATTATGTAAAATCCCTAGAAAAACATGGTATCCATGGTATTTAGGATAGGATGAGTTTTGGAAATATGGAAGTGTCATAAAAATCCAGCTTTGTTGATTTTTCCCTTATATAAGTCTAATAGATCTTAACTTAGTAGATTTGAAAGGACAAGGTTCATTGAATCTAATATGTATATATTAATCATGAAATCTAATGATAAGCATGTGAGTGTGTGAGAGATGGAGTATGAGTAAGTGACCAAATAAATGTATAATCAAGCCAAACACATACTAATGAATTTGGTTTTCAGAATGGAATTTTTATATGCTTATAAATTATGTAGTATCTCTACATATATGTTAATGAATGTCTGTAATAGTTAATTACAGAGTAATCATATTTATGTATAGTTCTTGGTATTCTTAAGATTACATGTTCTTGGATGTGGACATAGCAAGAAAAGTCAACTTTTCTTGCATCAGGGATGCATAAGCAATCTTCCCCTGCCTAAACACTGTCAACAACACACTAATAGCCAACCTCTAAGGGATGCATAGTAAATATGAATGTGATCGTTTCAAATATTCTTTTGTTAGGTGTTTCTTAACATGGAGTCTTCTAATACCAGCTGAGATGATACTAGTACAATAAGGTGGACAGTGGAAATCCCCAAAACAAGACAAATGGCCATTATGGAAATCTCCCGAACAAAAATAATGACAATTAATATAATCACAATGACAATTGTCTTTCCACCAGTATGGTGCAACTGATCAACTACCATGGGCCAATGAGTTCCTTTCTAGATAAATATTCACCTGATAGTGAAGTCAAAAACATGTTTGTTGAGAGGTTGAAGATTTGCTTGCAAGTCTCCCACTAAAAACAGTGTTTGTTGCCAAAAAACTTCTGGTCATTGACATTGTAGCAATCCCCGAGTTCTAAATAAAAAACAGTGGGGTCGTTTATATATCTAATCTAGTTATTAGCCCAGTAAGCTCTGCCGAACATTAACGTCAAAAAATTGGGCACTTAGTATCACCAGATTCATGGAAGCACAATGGAGGAAACTTTAACAAAATTTAAAATGCATAGTACCCAATCCAATTCTTAACAGAAGAATCTTTTATCTTGCCAGTGTCAATAGCTACCACAGAGTGCTAAAAAGACACCTGACTCTTCTTCGGGAATCTCAAAAGGTCTTCTCCCTCTATATGCTTATAAGATATGCAATCCCAATAAAATAAAAAAGTATACCAAGACTCCAAAGTAAAAAACAACACATGCATCAATTGGTATGCAAAAAGGACACCAATGTATCCTTACCTGGCCCCTGCCTTAGAAGCATTTTTAGGAATGATCTCTGCTACAGCTTTTGTTAACAATTCATTTGCAATGTCAATGTCTGTATTATGATGGTTCATCTTGTGCAGTTGTTCAACATTAATGACATTGAAGCTTACTTTAAGCTTACTTTCTACTGTTAGGGAAAACCAAACAATGAAGAATTAAAACATAACATACAGGTTTCTATTAAATAAGCTATATTGCTATATTGATGAATGCTTACATATGATGCCTTCAACAAATCATGAATGGATGCCGAAGAGTATTGTGACAAGCTTGAAGGCTTTTTTGATAAGCCTGAAGACTTTTTTTATTGACAATATCTCTTCTAAAATACCGAAGGTGATCATGCTTTCTAAACCTATTTTCTCAAAAGCCTAGAAACTTTTCTTGACTGGCAACGTCTCTTATTAAATTGCAAAGGTGATCGTGAATTCTTACCTATTTTCTCTGTCCACCTCCACGAGAAACTGTTTTCTCATGTGAGATCCCAAAAGTTTTTTCCGCCTTGTTCCATTCCATATTTTTATGGTCTTAGCTCTGTCTTCTCATAACAAAATGTAAATCTAACCAGATGATCTTCCCAATAAGATTTGTCATTTTCTCAACAAAAGAGTAGCAGCTCTTAAATACTTTCAAAGATTAAGACAATCCATTACATGCCATTAAGAGCTCATCTACCAGATATTCAAATCCCTGAGCTTGTGAGAACATGGTGTAACCAAAATTGAGCTCTTTGGCGAATTACTTTCATTGAAAAAAATGCATCTCGCTCATTGGCATGATCTACATCATCGAAAATTATGAGGGCATGGACAGATTTAAGATGTTTCTAAGCATCTCTATAGCTTAATCAATATGATCAATTTGTCAATCCAACTTCATCAAACTTTTAAAAATGAACAAGACCTAGGATCCACAGTAATTTGAATTTCTTTTTAAGAATTCTTTTACAACTAGTGTCTTTTCTACTCCACGCAAGCCCACGATTCACACAAACTCAACTTTCATGCTTTATTGCTGCAGGAATAATGTTTTCTTTTCAAAAGATTTGAACTTCTCATTCAGACCAGTTGGATATTTAGCCACATTGAAGGGTAATCATATAGCATTTTTCATGATGCATTGAATAACCCTGCCCATGAATTTCGCATCGTGACTAATCAGTCTACCAAACACCCATTACTTAAAGTATTTGTGTTTTTCTAAAAATCATCTAAAATCTGAATTGAAATTAAAATTAAAATTAAAATTAACGATACGCACTTGACTGTTTAAAATATCCAAACCTGGAGCACATCTATAGTAATAGATAATACAATCAGTAAAGATGTATCTCCGCCAATATATCAATACATCAATACAATCCATATAGATACATCTACACAAGAGTTTGCAGTGGTTAAAGATGTAATATTGTATATCAATACTAATCTATCTTCGCAAAAAATTGCAATGCTTAATAGATATGTAAAGAAATACAACTTAAAAGTTATACAGAAACAAATACAAGGCTAACTTGTTACACGCCTTGACTTGAAAGGTGAGAGAAAGATGTCAAATAGGCCAATTCCCCCATTTTCAAGTTTATGAGGGCATCTCCTTTTTCTTTTTTATGAATTTACAATGCTGGGCATACTAGCAGTCCATCAATGTCTATCTCTCGTATCCTCGTAGACTTTTCAAGAATTTCATTCAGGCCTATATTTGGAGGCTCTCAGGTTCCTAACACATATTATTCAGCCTCCCATTTGGGGTATCACAACATTTTTCAAGGTACTAGCTTAGACAGGGGTACCAAGGACTGATTGACCATTACATATTCAGCCTCTAGATCAGTGAGGATCTGTGGGACCTGGACCTCACCTAGCCACACCATATCTCAGACCCGTTCCTGCAGATGGACTAGGTCTGCCATATATCAGCAACCGGTGAAATCCCCAGACAACAATTTAGTAGACAGTCTGCACTTTCCTCCGCAGTTTCCACCAGCTCTTCATTGGGCCAACAGAGTTCAGCTCTTCATCAGGCCAACAGAGTTTATTGAGTTTTTTCAGTGTTCTTCATTCAACCTTGGATGTTAAGAGAGATACGTCTGATCCTCAGACCTATTAACTCTTGGATCTTCTTCGCCAAGTCTAACTATTTGATTTTCCAGCTTTGTATTGACATAACAGTGCCTTTGACCTAATCTATAAGACATAAATATAATTCTATTGTCTTATTTTATTGTCTTATTTTATCAAAAAAATTGAAACCATAAAAAACTGGAATAATGGCAAACTGGAATAATCGCATGAGCATTAGTTCATTCAGAAAAGATGAGAAAGAAATTGTCATTATGGCCCTTTCAATCTGAAGAGTTAAGTTCTCATTTTCATACAACTCCTGGTAGTCGATAAAAGGTCACAATCCATGGAAAATAAGACGGCGGTAGAGATGGCTTGCGACTGTGTTCTTGACATTTGGGCCACGATAAAAGAAACTGGCTGGGTTGTATAGATATGCAGCGATGGAGGTGGAAGCAGACGCAGAGGCAGATGATGCGCCATTAGTAAATGCACAATGGGAATTAGGGGAAAAAGGGTTGGAACGCTTTAGTCACAGTGCAAATAACGAAGGGAGGAGGTCACGTGCAGGTTCACAGAAAGTCAGAGACCATTACTAAGGAAGGAGACCAAAAAAAACTAGGTCAGAAACCATTAGGAACGAAGGAGCTCAGAGGGAAGGAAGGATACCAGAAAATCTAGGTTAGAGAAACACATAGGGGAGAGGCGTCAGTCGCTGAACACCTCAGCGCTGACTGGACCCGGGCCACGTCAACCGATGCCAGCGCATGTACGACAGGTGTTGGCTGGCATGGCTTTCACGTGCCAGTCACGTGCAGCCGGTCACGCCGTCGAACAACCGGTCCAGCCGGTCTACTCCCGCCCTTTTGTGGAGCCTTGTCGACAAACTGCTAGTTTTTGGTCCGGGTTTGGTTGCTGTCTATTGCATTCTCCATTTGTTGCGATGCTTGGCTCCAATGCCCGACGCCTCCGCCGCCACTGTCCGCGCGCTCCATCCTTAGCTATGGCGCCGCTGCTCTCCTAGGTGGAGCTCCCCTGGTCCTGGTTCGGCTGCAGCAGCATTGCAATCGTGGGTGGTGGAAAATCGTTGTCTGTTCAACCTCGCTTAGCTGGTGGTTTAACCTCAGCGCTTTGGTTGTTTTTCTTCCGCGCTGTGTGGTTATGGGTCGGCTGTTTGCTATTTATGCTTGGCGAGGTTTTGTCATGCCTCGGCCCTGTAGTTGTTTTACCTTCGCCCTGTCGTAATTTTATTCAGCTTTGTAGTTGTTTAACTTTGCTCGGCGCAGTGGTGGTTTTAGTTCGGCTCTGTGGTGGTTTTTCTAGGCTCTGTGGTGGTTTTTATCGGCTTTGTGGTGGTGCGTTTTTCAGCTCGTGCTTTCAGGTGCGTAAGTTTTTTTTTTTTGAAGTGTTTTTGCATTTTTTTTTAATGTTGGTGCTTTCTGAATGATTGTGTTTTTTATTTTTTGCAGGTCAGTGGAGAAGGCAAGGACAATGCAATGCAGGACTCTGTGGAATGAAGGAGGAAGCCTGGAGGGATAGGTGTTTTAAGGTAGAACTCTGTCCTACCAGTCATATCTATGTGTTCGTAAACACATTTAACCTTAAGGAGATGTTCTCTTTTGCATGGTTTTACAGTGTTTGATTGTGGTTTTACAGCGTTTTACTGTTGTTTCACTGTGTGGTTTTACTAGGGTTTTACTGTCTGTAGGTTTTAGGATTCTAATTGGAGGTATCACGCCTAATTTTTCTTTTTTGCAGCAACGGAATGTAGGGTTTTGGGTTTTGACTTTTGCCGTAGCTTTAAAGATTCTACAGGATTTCAATTCTCATTTCCAAAGTCATCTTCTGTACTACAATGCCATCTAGAGTTCATTCCCTTGTTTAGCCTCTTGAGTGGGAGAGATTCTTTGTATTGTCTTTATGCAGTTGAGTGTCCAAACACATTGGTAATACATTTTTAATTCTCAATCTCCAGTGCTCTCTGCTATCTATATATTTTCTTTATACTCCGTGGCCATCTAGAATGTGTTTCCTTGTGTAAAACTCCCGAGTGAAAGATAATCTTGTCTCTATGTGGTACAAGAATTTAAAGAAACTGGCAATACTGATTTGTTGGGTTGCTGGTTTTTCTCTGGTCCACATCTGCTAGTTGATAAGTCCACGGAAGTTGAACTTCCGAGGTTTGTTGGGCTCAAAGACTTCACTATTTTGTCTGGGACCTTCGTTGTGCATGGTTTGGATGAATTGCTTGCGTCAGAGATTGTGGTAATGATTAAATATGTTGTTGTTGCATTATGTGTGGAATTTGATCTTTGACCCTTATTGCCTGTATTTGGACATGCGATTTTGTGTAAGCTATATTCTCTCTCAATCTTAATTTGTTTGGAGAGGAGCTACAAGAGAACAGTAAATTAAGATGTCTGTGGTCTGTAAAGAAATCCAGATTAATGTTAGAGTATTTTGTCTGGGACCTTCGTTGTGCATGGTTTGGATGAATTGCTTGCGTGAGAGATTGTGGTAATGATTAAATATATTGTTGTTGCAATATGTGTGGAATTTGATCTTTGACCCTTATTGCCTGTATGTGCACATGCGATTTTGTTATCCTTTTTCCTTTCCTTCTTTTAATGTGAATCTACAACATATAGGAGACTGTTTAGAGTATTTCCGGTTGCTAACTAGATTTTTGCCCTGTTTTAAGATTAAAAGATTCAATTACGTCTACAATTCCTATTAGATATAGGATGAAGGTTATTACTCTAAGCCACAATTTTATGGGAGACCCGCCAGCTCAAGCTTTTGTATATATATAATTATACATGAATTGAATTGGATGCCGGCCCAATTGGGACTGAAATTTGTTCTTTTAGGTCATGTTGACTAAATGTTGATCTTATATAACCATCCTTTGTCTTGCTGAACAGTCACCACATCTGAGATAGTGTATCTTTCTTTAATGTTATTCTAGCCAGTATATACTGGAGATAATGTTATATTATTCAAACTTTGTGTAAGCTATATTCTCTCTCAATCTTAATTTGTTCGGAGAGGAGCTACAAGAGAACAGTAAATTAAGATGTCTGTGGTCTGTAAAGAAATCCAGATTAATGTCTATAAATGTTTTGACTATACACGAGTGTTTTAGAAGAGCCATATAATTTCTATTCATGTAGATATTGCTACATTGAGTTGGTTTAAGCATATCTTATATAAAATTTTTTTGCTAAGTGGAAGATTTAACTTTGATATGTAGGAATCATGAACTATTTGATATATAACTTCATAAAACTGTTTGATATATAACTTCAACAGATTAACAAACTTGTAGGATTTAGAAACTGTTTGATATGTAGGAATTATAAACTGTTTGATATATAACTTCATACAAAATCTGATATAGGCTATAAGGCTATAAATTCAACAGATTAACAAACTTGTAGGATTTAGAAACTGTTTGATATGTAGGAATTATAAACTGTTTGATATATAACTTCATACAAAATCTGATATAGGCTATAAGGCTATAACTTCAACAGATTAACAAACTTGGGGGATTTAGACACTGTTTCATACATAATAATTTGAAAATGTTTGTAGCTTCCCAAACATCCATGGATGCTATCATTAGCAAACCTATTTGATCCTTACCAAAATCACAGTGTCTTGTAGTTACAAAAATTAAGTCATGGCACCTCTATGCTTGATGGCTTCCATTTCCTGCGCTGCCCAAGTATGGTGGACTACCCAACATTGGATGATTAGGATGTGCCTGAATGTTGGCATATGGTTGACTCCAATTTGCTCCATGTAGCCATGGTGCGACTGAGTAGCCCAAGTGTCCACTTGTGTTACTAACCCCAGCACTGACTGCAGGTGTCATATAAACACAATTAGGATTCAAACCTGCACTAGTAGGGGTATAAGAGGTGGGCCTAACCCCTGCCTGATAGCTAGGGACTTGGATGTTAATCAGGTCTTGGAATGATGGTGTCTGCTCTGCAATGTGGTCCAGCGTGTTAGACGTCAACCTATTTGCCTCAAACTGTCTTGAACCATGTTCTTCTCTGCTTGTCACCCCTTGTCCTTTTTCCAACTCTTGCTGAACCTTTCTTGCCTCTCTCTGTTGCCTTGCCAATTGCTTTTGATGTTCCTTATCTTCCCTTGCTTTTTGTCTTTCCAACCTTTCATTTGCTCGAGCTTCTGCTGTTGCAATCCTTGCAACCCTCTTTTCATTGGCTAACTCCTTCTTTCTCTTTTTAGCTTCCTGAATTTCATTCTTTTTACGTTCGGACTCAAACATTAAATTCATATAGTCTTCAGATGTGAGCAATTGTGAACTCCTCCCTAAACGAAGATAATCTGAGACTGAGTTCCTTGATGAGGCCTTCACTCTCTCTACTGGTAGCTTTAGGAATGCACCAAGTAATCTCTGCTTTTCCAGACCTGCCTGCTGGATTTCATCTTCTGGGACAACTGAATGGCCCCCATTGTTGTCTTCTTCAGGTACTTCATGCTGAATAAGCTCCTCTTCTAGTGATCCATTGTCCACAAAATAATGAACAAGTTCGGTGTTCAACCCTGATGGTTGTGAAGGCATGTCCATGCTTTCATCCTCATTGGTGGATGTTACATTATTTCCAGTGATATTCATCACGGCCTCTGCCAACCATGATGGTGCACTTACTTGGGTTAGCATGGTCAATTGCTCATTGTCAGCTGCATCAGTGGGTGTCACAGCCTCATTGATATTGTTAGTTGGTTCATCACTGAATTGTGTCTCACTGACATGCTCATCATCATCACCACCACAGAACAACCCTTCAGAAAGGGACATTATACCTTCAGCAGCAGCTACATCTTCTTGGGCACCAACATGCTCTTCTAAATTCTCTGCTTCTTGACCTTCCACTTCAAATGCTTGGCTACATGTGGTATCATGCATAAGAGCATCATAATTGAGTGGCCATATACTAGTCCTCCTAAATCCATCCTTGATATTAGAAGGTGTGAGAGCCCTTTTAAATGCTTTGCTAGCAAGCTCAGCTAGCTCAAACCTCTTTACTTCCACCCCTGGGGTCTTTGCCATCCATGAAGCTCGCTCGACCCTGAAATAGTTCTTGAAAGGCCCAAACACGCTCACATCAAGGGGCTGCAATATGTGAGTAGTATGAGCCGACAATGTTAACAGGTCAATGCCCAACTTATTGGCCTCCTCGATTGTCTGCACAGCCATGTGGCTTCCATGGCCATCTAAAATCATCAAGTGCCTGTTTTCAGGCGAGACACCACCCGGTACAGAAGCAGCAAAGTGGCAAAGCCAATTTAGGACCAGTTCCTTTGTCATCCATGCATGTGGATGTGCAGCCATGCATGCCCCCGGTTCACAATTCTGTATGTAATTTTTTAGTTGAGTTTTACCTTTAAATAGATAAAATCCTGGTATAGATGAGCCAATTGCATTGACACATGCAAGAATTGTGATCCACTCCCTACTCTTAGGCAATATCTTAGGCACATTTCTACTCCCTCTCTTTGCAATTACCCGCATACCGCAATTTCTTCCTGCCTGTAAGCCTGTCTCATCGCAGTTCCATATGTGGTCTGGGGCATATGAGTGCTGGTCATATGCAGCAGAAAGAGTGTTATATAACTTGGAAACAATTGCAAGGCATAGATTTAAAGCCCGGTCTCTGTCAAGGCCCTCTGCTGTACGTAACACAAGGTCTAGATGCCTCTTTTTAAACCCACTCCACCATGACTTACCAGGAAAACCATCTTTAAAGGGGTTTGGCCTCCCTTGACATATTTGAGCTACAGTGGATTTAAGTTGGATAAGCTCTAACCCATGTCCCAATTGGGCCATCTCCTTACACCACTCCACCACCTCATCTTCCTCCTCTTCAGTCATGACTGTAACATGCCCTCTGCGCTTTGTATTAGTCAACCCATTTATCCAATAATGTATGTTTGAGGCAGCAATACCATGTTTTTTTGCTGATGCACGGATTGAATATCCCTTAAACTCGATGTCATCAATTGCAGCAAGCATGTCTTCCTTCGTCCAGCCTCTGATTGCACTGATTTTATTTGTTGAAATTGCACCTTGTATTGTGGTTGAAGGTGGTTTTGTGGTTGATGGTGGGTTGGGATGATCTGCAACCATAGTGTCCTTTTCAACTACATTACTAGGAGCAATGGGAGCATTGACATCATCATCTGATGAACTGCTCCGCAGTTGGGCCCCCCTTCTCCCTCGCCTCCTGTTCCTTATCCGATCTGCAACAGAAACTCTTGGCATGGCTACAACCCGCAATTTCCAACATCGTTAAGAAATTTGATAAGTATTACAGCACAACTGTATAGAGTAAACTATAATTATGTATGAATTCCAAAATTTCTGCTAATAACATGAAATCTTTCAGTGGTTTGTTGTGAATTAATTCGCATTGAAGTATTACTTGTCAATTATGTATTACTTGTAATATCAACATCAGAAATATATGTGATACCTACATGGCTGTTAGCTACATGGACTTGTCTAAAATCAGTAAGTGCCTATTTTAAAATGGACTTATATTTGGACATGGACTGTGTGTTAGAACTATTTTTATTGAAAGATTTTATTCAATATAAAGTCAATATCCAAATCTGCTTAATTTCCAAATCTGCTTAATATCTTGAATAACATTATTGAAGAACAACGAAATACCTGTATGTCTCCAACAACGCTCCAGCAACTGATGAAGAGAGTGAATAGCAACTGATGAAGAGAGTGAATGTAACACTGTGCACACACACTGTCTGGAATGTAACACTGTGCACACACTCTGTCTAGAATGCAACACTGAGCACACTCTATCCTCTGTTTGTATGTCTGGAACACTGTCTGAAAAGGATTGTATGTCTGCAAAATGGAAACTCACTTTCTGAAAACTGTATGTCTACAAAATGAATGGAACAATGTCTGAAAACTCTGAATGTATGTCAGCAGTAGTTTAAGAGCAAAACGAATGCCTCAAATGCAGTAACAGTTGATTTTTTATAGTTTTATGATTTAGAATTTCATTGGTAGGGAAGATTGGCATGGATTGCCATCTCCTAAATTTAATTGTGTGGTGTGGATTGATTTGTACATGATCCAATGGCTGAAAATCTTTCATGGTTGATCCTTGTGCTTTCCTGAATTTAATTTCTGAATTGAAATGCTTTTCAGAATTTAATTCCTGTAATTCCAGGGCTGTTGTGTTTAATTCTTGAAATGAAAGGTTGGGTGAACTATTTCCTGAATTGAATGGTGTCATTTAATGTCTTCAATAGGCTGAATGGTTAAAAAAACATGTAGATATTGCTGACAGACATTTCACCTATTTTTGTGCAGGTGGTACTCAATCTTTGTGCAGGGGTTACCCAGTTTTTGTCCAGCTGTTATTCAGCAATGAGATGTAGTCCCCCAATGCAAAATCAGCGGGGGATTGTTTGATGGGATAACAGTACTTTTGGATGGGTAGCTTTGTAATGTTTTGTAGTGCATTTTGCCTTAAATGGTAATTCAGAACTGGAGGTACTTGAGATAGTGGGTCTTGTCAACTTGTGATGTTAGATTTGGTGTATGGCAGTTGTTGGTCTAGTAAAAAACTGGGCCCATTTTGGACATATTTTTGTAACTTATATAACTTATTTCCAAATATTTATGTGCATATTTTAGTGAGTTTGTAATTTATGTTTGGTGGATGTGTGGGACCAGTAGTATAACTACTACTGGTCCTTGCACAACAATAGAAGCCTCTCCCCTATATATTTCCCAATGTAGATACGTATATACATATGCGTTATTCAAAAACTGGGATACTGAGTGATCATATCGGATGGTTAATCTGGCGGTTTCACCTCCTATTAATTTCAATTTGATGTAAAAGTGGGACTTCAGCCTTCAAATACATAAAGCTTATGGTAGTCCAAATGGTTTCTCTAGAAATCCAAATAATCCAAATATGTTTTCAAAGATAAGTTTTTAATTGTAATTATATTATAAATAAAAACAAATATTATAAAATTATAATAAATAATTAAATATTTTTTACCATTTGAATTTTTATATAGTTATATTTTTAACCATTATTATTTGAATTTTTCATATTTTTATTATTACAGGATGATGGATGTAAATTGTTGTTAATATATTTAAAGTTAAAGAATTATTACTAGTTTTTTATTTTTCAAGTAGATTTTAAATTTATTTTGTAATTTAAATGCAATTAATATTATTATTTTATTGGTATTTTTATTATTTTAAATGTTGTTTAAAGATTATGGACTCATCAAATTTTATTTTTTTGTTTAGATGTTTTAGATCCACATTTAAGATGGATCTATGTTGGTCGTCTTATTTTTTTGTCTAGATGTTTTTTAGATCCACATTTAAGATGGACCTATGTCGGTCGTCAGAGTTAATACTTCTACACTATCATACCCATGGTCCCTAAAATCAATACTTGCATACTATCTATTTGTATTGGCAACTTAAATCTTTGTTGGGAAAAGTCTTGCATGTAATAAATGATGGGAAGAGCGAAATTTTGTTGTAGTTAGATGACATCCAACTGCAATTGAAAGACACGTGTCACATGCAATAACAATACACTTGAATTTTCTTTTATATATAATAGAATATAACATATCCCAATTCATGTTTATAAGTTAACCACCCTTTCGCATTTGGTATGTCACACCATAAGGTTAAGTATATAATATACAGGTTGATTATTATAATTACTTTGCATTACCACCATTGTTTGATCATAATCGACCCTTTTATCATTCCTTGGAAACTATGGTTATGCGAATTTTGATAGGGGAGAGAGTGGAAACCAGTTGGCATTAATGCTTGCCAGATGCCCAGTTTCTTAATCCTTCCAATACACTCACGGAGAGAAGTATGGAATTTGTGTTATCGTCAATCTATAATACTCCTCATCCAACGACGCCTAGGGTTTTCCGATGGGTAAGGGTAACTATCCAGTTTTGTCTTTCTCACTGTCAGTCATTCAAATGTTTCTGACATTGGAGAAAGTATCTCTACCAAACCCCTGCTTCACTAGGGTTTCTATCACAACCCAGAGGAATAATGATCTTGACAACAGGTCACCACCAATAGCTGACTTCTGATTCGCCAATTTCATTTGCCTTTCCCTTTTGGTTCATGGCTGGATGGACGAATGTGTCTTGTAGCATTTGCGACAAGGTAATGGTTCCTTCTAGGTCACAGTTATTTTCATGTTTTGTCTATTTTTTAATATTTTCTCCTTTTTCTTGTCTTTAACATGATCGCCCTGGCTTCCTATGGTTGTAGATGTGAGGTTCTGACTCCTTCACTAGTCACTTAAAGGTATTAAGTTTACCCTTTCTTTTTCGCATAACCTCAACAATATCGTTCCAAATTACTATGTTAAGTTAGGGTTATACATTGTCTGTAGACTCGATACTATGGGCTTGGACTTCCTACTTCCGGTGTATATGCGGTTGTGGTTCGATCTTCTACATGTCACTGCAACTTGGGTTCCTTGCACAACAAACTTAAGGTGCTCCTTGCTATATTACCCTTCCTTGAGGGTTTTGTTGAGAGGTTTTCTTTCTCAAGGGATTACACTAAAGGCTTTCACCCTGCAATCTAAAGATGGTTAATAGTATTAGGGTGCTAGTTTTGCACAACTTCCCCATCTGAGGGTACTTATGTTAGGTTTAACTCGCACATAAACATGGTCACCCACCTGAAATTCTGGGTAAGTTCTTTTTTTATTAGTGTAGGCCTTCTGTTTATCCTAAGAAGCTTTTAGATTTTGTCGAACTTTTCTCATTGTAATTTCCATTTCTTCTAACATGTCGGGCCATAGAATCATTTTATTCTTGGGACTATTCAAGTTAGAAGGTATTATACATATTTTCCCATAAAGTACCTCAGAAGGGCTCATTTTTAATGACTCGTGGTAATCGTTTTTATAAGAAAATTCCACTAATTGAAGGTATTCTTCTTAATTGCTGCATCACATACATGTGCATCATATCCTCAATCACTTGATTCACCTGCTTAGTTTGCCCATTTTTTTGTGGGTGGTAAGCAGTATTGTAGTGAATTTTAGTACCCAATCTAGTGAAGAGTTCCTTCCAGAATGCAGAGGTGAACTTTACATCCGGATTAAAAATTGTTACTCTAGGCATGCCATGTGATATAAATATCTCTCTCATAAATATATATGCCACTTGGGAAGTTTGGTAAGTGGATTTAAAAAGAATGAAATGAACTACTTTGCTCAATTTATCCACTAATACCATGATAAATCATTTTGTCTTTTGGATATGGGTAATCCGGTTATGAAATCTAAGGTAATCGTATCCCATTTCCACTCGGGAATGGGTAATGGATGCAACAAACCAGTAGGGTGTTGGTGTTCTGCCTTGACCTGCTGACATTCTAAGCATTTTGCTAAGTATTTTGCAATGTCTTTCCTCATTCCGGACCAATAATAATTTTTTTTAATTACAGAAAATAACTTCTGACATCCTGGATGAGCAGTGTAGGGGCTTATGTGGAATTCATCTAATAAATTTTTTTTTAATTGATAACTTATTAGGAACATACATTCTCCCTTTAAAGATTAGAAAATTATCATTATTGATATCATGTTCAGTTTGTCTCCTGGAATTTCGTGCAAGCTGATCTTGCTACCAAATATATTCATATTCCATATCTTTTAGGGCAGATTCTTTAATCTACTTGGAAAAGTTTAAGGCCACTTGACTATATGAGATCTCATATACATAATGCAACCTTCTACTTAACGCATCGACCACATGATTTTCTTTCCCCTTAAGATCTCCAGTTTCAAAGTCAAACTCGCTTAGAAACACATTCCACCTAGCTTGACCTGCATTCAGGTTGGGATGCTTAAAGAAACCGATTAAACTATTGTGATATGTCATCAACATGAATATTTTTCCTAGAAAATAGTGTTGCCATACTTTCAGAGCATGGACTACTGTCGTTTGCTCCAAGTCATAGGCATAGTACCTATACTCGTGTTCCTTTAACTAACGAGATTCGTAAGCGATTACCTTACCTTCATGCATTAAGACTCCCCCTACACCCTCCTAGCAAGCATCCATACAAACTGTGAATTCCTTTTCCGGATCTGCAACTTTCAACACAGGAGCTGTAGTAAGTAAGTGTTTCAAATTTTCAAAACTTTGTTGACACTCTTTTGAGCACTTGAAAAATTTCCCTCTCTTTTGCAAGGAGGTGATAGGGTGAGAAAATTTAGATAACCCCTCTACAAATCGACGATAATATCTGGCCAGGCCCATAAAAAAATGTAAATCGGTTACATTTTTTTTGGAACATGCCATTCCATGATGGTTTTAATTTTCCCCGGATCCACCGCTATACCTTCAGAGGAGATGATGTGTCCTAAGTACTGAATTTTTTCCTTATAAAAATCACATTTTCTAAATTTATCATCAAGTTGGTTCTCTCTCAAAGTTTGCAATACTATCCAAAGGTGTTCCTTATGTTCTTCCAAACTCCTAGAATAAACTAGGATATAATCAATGAAAATTAGAACAAACTTGTCCAAGAAGGAGAGGAAAGTACCATTCAACAAGCTCATGAATGTTGTCGGAGCATAGGTGAGCTCGAATGGAAAAACAACAAACTCGTATTGTCCATAGCATGTCCTAATTGTTGTTTTATGTTAAACACCATCTTAAGCACACACATGGTGTATGAGGAAGATAAACACACACACACAAGAGACTCAACACAATGAAGGATAAGCGTGAGGCTTTCTTATTTTTCCATTATACAAAGAAGTACATTTATAATACAATGGTGTGACTCTTGGTTTCACATTCCAAGGTCACTTGGACTCCATTGTGACTTTTCGCATTCCACACCTACCCATGTAGGATTAGGTGTTCCAACATCCCCCCTTAATCCGAAGGGGTATGTGTGAGTCCAAGAAAAGAGTTGCAATACAAATCTGCAAAGTATACATGGCAGCACTTGGCTGAATCAACTCTCTGAAATGTTGGAAAAAAGAGGTGGTTTTAGGATGACCACAAACACTGGAACACAATACATGTTGCAGTTCCCGGAACTCTTCCAAAACTGGCAAGAAGCTGAAAGCTTCTGCTAGAGGAATTGTCCCTCATAAAAAAGGGAGACCTTCGACCTAAAAGAAGGGAGGTCTACGACCTGTGATGGTTTTAGGATTACCAACAACTCTGGAATGCTTTGAAGCATTTCCTGGAACTCAACCAAAGCTGGCAAGAAGCTGAAGGCTTCTGCTAGAGGAAGTGTTCCTCATATATGAAAGGGAGACCTTCGACCTAAAAGAAGGGAGGTCTACTACCTATGGTGGTTTAAGGTTGTCCACCAACCAAAGATGATGGTTTAAGGTTGTCCACCAACCGAAGGCATGCTCATGGGCATCCGTGTCTCTGGCTACATCTCTGAATCTGGAATGATGAATTGTGGCTCAGGCTCGCTTGAACTGCTAGCTACAACTCTGAACATGGAATGAGAGATTGTGGCTCAGGCTCGCTTGATCTGATGTCGAAGCTTGTACATGACCACCATTTTCCCCCCTGTCAAGGACAAGGTGAGATGATGGCGAAAACTCAACTGCAAGTTTGTTCAATACCCGTGAACATGTTCTAACATGTGTCGTAAACATCTTCTTGGCTGCTGATGCCCATTGCCAAGAAGCGATCCATCCAAGATGAATCTTGGTTCTTGCAGGAGGCTTGTTTCTGAAGCATCTGTCTGAAGAATGGGTGTGCCGACCACAGTGCTTGCATGGATGAAGATCAAAACAATGATCTTTCATGTGGCCAACTTGATCACAGTGTTGGCATTTCTCAATCTGATGTTGTTGTGGAACAGGATCTAGAACAGCTGCAGGTGAACTGTCATATAGGAATCCGGCACTCTGAAATATGATGGGCTTGGTGTAGTCTGGAATATGAAAGGACACATCCTTGTCATATCCAAGACTAGTTCGGTGCTTGTTGTGGACAAGCTCTTCCAAAGGTCTGATGATGGGCTTAGGAAGTGCAGGCTGAGCTGCTGCATCTGCATGTACATCTGATCTAGTGCAATGAACTGAATGTGGATCAACTACAACTTTATATTCTTTCTTCTGATGAGAGTCCTTCACAATCTTCTGAACAGAAACAGGTTCAGAATGGTGACTCTTTTGCTGAAGTTCATCTTGCTAAAGCTGAGTTTCCAACTGCAAAAACTCAATCTTTTCTTGTGCATCTAGCAAACAACTCTGAATGTTACATAGAGCATCCTTGCTCATTTTTATCATATCATGAACATTTGAATGAATGAGGCTATTCAACAACTCTAATACCTCATTGATTTTGGCCATTTCAACAACTTAGGCTCAACAAATGAAAGGGTGTCGGCTACAACCGAAAATGCACCCGTTTACAATGTGATGCAACAAGAAATACAAGTGACTCAAGAGAACTTCCAACTATGGAAATCTCAAAGTACAAAATGTGCTCCTCAAATGATGGAGGGCAATCAACAATTTTCAACAACTCAAGTACTGATTGCAACTATGAAGAAGCAATGTCTGCTCACAATACAATGTCAATGCAATACAATATTTTTGCAAAAATATTTTGTAAATGTGCAGCTGAAAACACTTGTGCAAGAGGCCTTTAAGGCAACTGAATTTTTCTTCAAATCGCTATTTTGCAATGATGGAAAACTTGTCTTCAAATGTAAAATTCTTTTAGAAAAACACCCTCTTATATATGCCACAAATCATAAAGTGTCAAATCTGCAAATTTTTCTATGTATAGTCCATGCCATTTCTTCAATTCTGCTGTTCATTTTCTTGTCTTCAATGTCCTTCCTCTCTCTCTCTCTCTCTCTCTCTCTCTCTCTTTTTAAATTCAAAATTAATTAAAAATAATTTAATGGGAATAGCTAAAAATGGGGAAGGGAATTAAAAATGGAGGCAATTAAAAGTGGGATGGAAATTAAATGGGAGGGGTTGGGGATATTAAAAAAAAGGCGGAATTTTAAAATCGTATGGACTGTAAAAAATTTTGGTTTTTTTTTTTTTTTTGGTTTTGTTTTGGAACTTAAAAAGAAATGGAAAGGCCGAATTTAAGGGGGGCCGAAGGCATGGAGAGGGCGTTGTGCGGTGGTGGAGGCCGTGTAGCAGAGGCGTAGGCGTAGGAGTGGTGAGGCGGGTAGAAATCGATGCATAGGAGGGGGAATAATAGAAATTAAAATTAAAAAACGAATTGTGAAAAGGTTGTGGGTGGGAAAGACCGAGCGGCCAAGGGAGTGAGGGAAACGTTCGGAAGAGAGCAGGTTGGGAGGGGGCAGGAGCAGAGAAGGGGCCGGCCAGAGCTCGAGGTGAGAGAGTGTTAGGAGGTGGCGAGTGATAGACGCAGGTGCAGGGTAATCGATAGGGAGTCGATGTAGTGTTTTGAGCAGGGTTTTGAGCGGTTGGGAGGGGCGGATTTGGGAGGTCGAGCGTTTAGTTGCAGGGAGGGTGAGGCCAAGTGAGTGCATTGGGAGTCGTTTGCAGGTGCGTTGGGAGTGTGGATAGGGGGTGGGAAGTGTGTGAGCGTTGAGCGCAGGGTTGATGTGAGTAATGTATGCAGGGTGGGGGCAGCCGAGCGGTGTATGTCGTAGTAGAATGGGGAGCGTGTATGGTGAGGAGTTTAGGATGTGCAAAGCGTTGCCGTATGGAGAGAAGGGGGAGGAGATGTATGGAGGGATAGCAAACAAATAAGGGAAGGGATGGGGCGCATAGTTGAGAGTTGGGTGTGCGTTGGGGAATGGGTGCCGAGAGGCCAAGAATGTTGCAGAAATTTTTATTTTATTTATTTTTATTAAAACAGGCAGAGAGCAGAAGCAGAAATTTTTTCTTCTTGCAGGAATTTTACAAATGTACAGCAGTAGAACTTCAGAAATTGTAGATAAAACTCAAAAATTTTCCTTCAAAAACTCAGAACTTTTCTTCAAAAAATTGCAGAGGGCCATATAGCAGCAGAAAATTGGAGAATTTGCAGAGTTAGAGATTTGCAGAAAACTCAGAAATCTCATAAATTTTCCAATGAAAACTCAGAAATATTCCCAATAAAAACCCAGAAATTTCTTCAAAAACCCTCTTTAAACTATTTTCCAGCAGCTCTCCAAAATGGTGCAAAATTTAAAAGGCAGAAATTGCAGAAAAAGTGAGTAGTGAGAAAACCTTCAGATGCACAATGCTGCCAATTTCTGAATGTTGCTCTTCTTCAAAACAATTTCTGAATGCGGAAAAAACACTACTGCAGAAATCTCTAAGTGCTACAAAAATGTCAAGAATTTTGCAGATATGCACAGGCCATAAACACAAAATGGCTCACTCAATTTGGAGCAGGGCCAGTAATCGCCCGCTCTGATACCATGTTAAACACCATGTTAAGCACACACATGGTGTATGAGGAAGATAAACACACACACACAAGAGACTCAACACAATGAAGGATAAGCGTGAGGCTTTCTTATTTTTCCATTATACAAAGATGTACATTTATAATACAATGGTGTGACTCTTGGTTTCACATTCCAAGGTCACTTGGAATCCATTGTGACTTTTCGCATTCCACACCTACCCATGTAGGATTAGGTGTTCCAACATTTTAAAAATATCTTCATCTTTTATTCGAATAAGGTAATATCCATATCACAGATCAATTTTTGAAAACACAGTAGCACCCTTAACTTGATCGAACATATCATCAATTTTGGGCAACATGTACTGATTTTTAATCGTTAACTTATTTAGTTGCCTAGATAATCAATACATAAACAAAGAGTTCCATCTTTTTTTCTTATAAACAAAATTTGGGCTCCCCAAGGGGACACACTAGGGCTGATATAGCCTTTGTCTAACAGCTCTTGGAGTTGTATCTTTAATTTTTTCAACTCAGGGATACTCATTCTATAAGGCTATTTTGGTACTCAGGTAGCTCCGGGAACTAGTTCTATAGTGAAATTGATGTTTCTCTTAGTAGGAAGTCCCTAATTTCTTCCGGAAATATATCTACAAACTCCTGAATGATTGGTATTCTTTCCATAGTAGATATCTTATCTTTAGAATTAGTGTATCGCACCTAAACAACGTAGTTTTGGCAGCCCTTGTGAATGCATTTGCCCAACTGATGGGATGAAATGGGGCGTATCTTGAATTCCCTTCTAATACCCTGAATTTCTTTTCTAATACCCTCATCAGTATGGAAATTAATAGTCGTATCCTTACAATATACTAAGTTCCAATTCTTTTCTAGCCAATCCATGCCTATCAGCATGTCATAGGAACCTAGTGGTAGCATATTTAAATTTGCCTTAGCATGTTGTCCAACTATTTCAATTAAACAATCCTCTACCTTTGTGGTTACTCTTCTCTTAGCTCCCGTAGCCAGTTGCACTAGCCAAGGATTTCTGAATTTTACACTTTTCATATGGCATAAATCAATTATTTTTGGATTGATATAACTCAATCTTACACCTGGTTCTATTAAAATAGAAACAAGATGGTTGGTTATTTTACCTTCAAGCTCCACCAGTGCAGGTTGATATTCAGCTTGATGATCCTTTATGGCTGCATTGATCCTTGGTATGCTCCTTTCCACCTCGTTGACGGTAGAGGCTTCTTGAATGTTAGCAGTTGGTTCTGATCTGGTATGGTGAGGACAATTTTTATAATAGTGGGGTTCCCCACAACCCCAAAGCTACAAGGGAGGCTTTTGATTTTGACTGGGCCCCAGTCTACTAAACGCTTCAGTCTTCCTAATTTCATTCTTGGATATGAGATTCTATTGATTTTTACTCGGAGGTCCATTCGAAAATTTTCTGCTTGCATTCTTAATTCCAGCAAGTCTCATATTTTTGGTGTTCGAGAATATTTTCTGCCCCTTTTTATTTATCCAACCCTTAGTACTATCCCCTTTCTGCTTCATTTGATGATAACAAATTCGAGCCTTTCGAATGGCCTTGTCAATTGTCTTAGGGTTGTCAAATTCCAATTTCTCCTTCATGAAAGCAAGTAGGTTGATGGCAAAGCGCTACACATTGGCTTTCTCTTCGTGGATGTAAGGGACATATCTTAACAAAGAGGTAGACTTAGTTATAAATGCATCCATGGACTGTTGTCCTAATTTCATATCGTGAAATTAATTTTCTTTTTCATCATAGAACTGCTCGGTCAAGCATTTATCTTTAAAATGCTTTTGGAATTGTTCCCAAGTAACTTCCTCCTCATCAATTCCTTGAACCATTTTAATATCTTCTCACCATATGGTGGACTTACCTTCCAGTTGATATACTACCAATCTTGCTTTCAGATTATCATCATATTCATATATTTGAAAGTATTTGTTCATATTGATCAACCATGCTTCAGTCGCCTCCTCCACCTCTCCATCATAGGTCGGGGAATTTATTTGATTAAACTCCCCTTGTAGTTAAATTTTATGTCTCTTAGTTCCCTTTCCACCATAAACATTATCATATTCTTATTCATTACCAACTCGACCTCCCTCAAATTTTGGGTTCCCTTCTTATTGTCTGTGAAACTCCTCTCTATTACCTTCATCTTGACTGGGATTCATATTCCTTTGGTTTTTCCTGTCTAAGAGGCTTTTCATGATCTTTTATTGTTCCAACCGCAGCCTTTCATTATCAGCCCTCAAATTTATCATTTCTTCTCATATTTTTTGAACACTCTCTAATAAAATTACACTCGTTTTCTGTCTTTCTCCACCCAATTAAAGCCACATTTATGGGTTGGTTTGTTGAAAAGGCATAGGTCCTGCACCTCCAGATGGTCTTCCTGGTGGGGTAATCCCTTCTCCTCATCTCATACTGTATCAACTCCTTTCCGTGCACCATAATCACATTTAATATTCCACATAAGTCCATACATGCCTCAATGTAGCAACCCAATGCTTTGATACCACTTATCACATGCAATAACAATATACTTGATATATGGTCTTCCTGGTGGGGTAATCCCTTCTCCCCATCTCATATTGTATCAACTTCATTTCCATGCACCATGTTCACATTTTTTTTCCACATAAGTCCATACATGCCTCAATGTAGCAACTCAATGCTTTGATACCACTTATCACATGCAATAACAATATACTTGATATATATATATATATATATATATATATATATATATATATATATATATATATATATATCCCAATTCGTGTTTATAAGTTAACCATATTTTCACATTTGGTACGTCACACCATAACGTTAAGTATATAATATGCAGGGTAATTATTATAATTACTTTGTGTTACCATCATTGTTTGATCATAATCAACCCTTTTATCATTCCTTGGAAACTACGGTTATCTCAATTTTGATATGGAAGAGAGTGGAAACTAGCTAGCATTAATGCTTTCCAGCTGCCCAGGTTCTCGATCCTTCCAATACACTGACGGAGAGACATATGTAACATGTGCTACCATCGATCTCCAATACTCCTCATCCAACAACGCATCAGGTTTCCGGTGGGTAAGGGTGACTACCCAATTTTGTCTCTCTCACCGCCGATCATTCAAATGTTTCTGACGTCGGGAAAAGTCTCTCTGCCAAACCCCTACTTCACTAGGGTTTCTATCACAATCTAGAGGAACAATGCTCTTGACAACAGGTCGTCGGCAACGACTGATCTCCGGTTTTCCAATTTTCGTTTCCTTTCCCTTCTGGTTCGTGGATGGATGGATGAATGTGGCCTGTATCCTTTGCAACACTCTAATGGTTCCTTCTAGGTCACTGCACTTTTCCTGTTTTGTCTATTGTTTAATTTTTTATCCTTATTCATGTCTCTAAAACGATCGCCGTGGCTTCCTATGGTTGCAGATGCAAAGTTCTGAATCCTTCACCAGTCACTTAAAGGTATTATGTTAAGTTCCCTTTCTTTTTCACATAACCTCAGCAATATCATTCCAAAATACTGTGTTAAGTTAGGGTTATACATTGTTTGCAGACTCGATACTATGGGCTTGGACTTCCTACTTCCATTTTATATGCAGCTTTGGTTCGACCTTCTATGTGCCACTGTGACTTGGGTTCCTTGCACAACAAACTTAAGGTGCTCCTTGCTATATTACCCTTCCTTGAGGGTTTTTTTGAGAGATTTTTATTTCACAATGGATTACACTAAGGGTTTTCAACTTGCAATCTAAAGATGGTTAATGCATATTTATGGTTTAAGTTATATTTTTTTTTTCGATTTTTCTCTAAAATGGAGCAGAGCTTCTGTTCCTTGATTTTTAGTGAGTTTTGATGCTAAATATGAGTCGAGGAAGGCATAGTTTGGGGTTGTTTTTTTCCCTAGAATTCCTTAGCGAATTTATAATTAGGGACTGGATGCCTTACCCGTTGCGGTTACTTACTGTTGCAAGATGGCTTAGTTATTATGGTATTATTTTAGACACTTCAACTGGGTATATCTTCTTCACCCATGAAGTGAGAATAATCCAGGTCTTTCAGATCTCATGTATTTCTCTTGTTTAATTATTTCTAATGGAGGTCTTCCCTTTTATTTTTAAATACAGTTCTGTAGTTTAACATGCATTTGTTGTAATGTGTATAATCATTTTTCTCTGCTGCTATCATGGGGTAAATTCATGTGAATTTATGCCCATGGTTTATACAATTTTGTGGTTTGAATTTTCCAAGAAAATTATTTTAAGAAATATTTACAACTCTCAGTCTTTCTAGCTTGGCTCCATTCGTTCTCTAAATTTATCCTTTATAGACCCTACTCGCTCTGATTCATTCGACAGAGCTTCACAATCCAGAATTTTTCCTTGGGCTATTGATAATTTGACTGGCCACAAGGAGTAAATCTGGGTATAGGCCCTCTATGACTTCTCTATATAACATTTCTTACTGTAATGTTGTTTTCATGTTTAGCTCACTAGTAACCCTCAACATGATTTCCTTTTGTTATACGAATTATATTAGCAGGTGTTCTTCTTTTCTTTTTAGTTCCACATTCTTTCCCTACTGTCGTAACCAAGGGCTTATATATATTTTTATCATAGTTGGTTTTCTTGTAGCTTGCCACCCTTACCAAGGGTTTTACAAGCATTATAATGAAAAGAACGAACTCTCTTTGAAAAAGAATAAAAGAGTAACTCACATACTTTGTTTATGACTTAGCCTCACAGGCTACGCAGAATATAAGAACAGTTCACATATTTGGTACATGACTTAGCCTTACTGGGCGCATACCATCACATAAATAAGTACATATACATATTTTTTTATTTTATTTTTTGAAGAGAACACACAACTTACTTTTCATATTTACAAGGTATTGTTCAGTATTAACATATTTATCTAGCATCCTACTGAAAGGAAATTTAAGACCATATATATACTTATCTACTATGTCAATGACCAAGAATTTACAAATGGGACCACACCACCCTTCCAATGAGAAATTGGCTATTACTTTTAGTCTCTGCCCCCGAGCTCCTCAGTTGTAGAAAAATCACTTAGGCAGTGGTTTTCTCAAGTTTAATTCACTGGCATCAAAATCCCTCAGTCTAGCCTTGAATTTTCCACATACCAAGTCTGCAATCTGAAGTTTCCATTAGCCCTAGTCGAGCTCAAGAATAATCTCCAGGCATCGTCTTTCCTTTCTTTTCCATATCTCCCTCCTCTCCCCCTGAGAGTTCTCTCTCATCTCTAGGAAAAGAAAAGAAGATATAATTTCCCTTAACTATTAAATGTCCAGTAAAAGAGAATTACCAAGGTCCCCTCCATAAATTCTTGGACTCAACATATATTTTCTTTAAACAAAATAATCATTATTTAGGGTTACTCCAGATTCCAACTTTTTACTCTACTTCATAAATTATCGAGTCCACAACAATAAAGTAAACAATAAATATTTACAATACCTAGGCGGTGTCATAACAGGGACAATAGGCTATCCCTTATAGAGGCATGCTTCACTCCAGGTTAGAGACCAAGTTTCGATAGCCCAACAAAGCTAGTTCCTTTTAAGGTGGATGCCTTGAGTTCTTCTTAGTCTTCAACATGTTCAATTACTCTTTGTTATTTGGCTTCCTACTTTCTATAAACGTCTTCAAGTTGTTAAGTTTGCATAAAAATATTTTTTGAAATATTCTACTATAAACTTAGATCTTTTATTATTTTTTTATATTATTTTGAAATTGGAAATAATCTCACTACAATATACTTTATTTTTATATGGTGTGGTTTCCCCAATAACAAATGAGAAATAAATAGAGGTAAAACATACCCATAATGTTTTTTATAAAAAAAAAATGAACTTAAAATATATATTTTTGTAAAACTTTGTATTTATATATATATATATATATATATATATATATATATATATATATATATATATATATATATATGATTCACACACAATGGATTTGAACATTGATTCATTGATTATATATATATAGACTTGACACACAAGGGATTTGAACAGTGATTCATTGATTCTTATGTTTTACATAATACTTCAGAACATCAGAACATGTGATTGCCAATGGAAATTCCCTTATGCAAAATTGTTATTTCATATTATTTAAAAATAATAATAATAATAATCTTTTTAGTTTATTTTATATTATAAATTTCAAAACTACAATTTTTTTAAACACAACAAATCCCATTGAATTTTAAAAGATATTAGCCAATCATCTACTTCATAAATCTAAAGAATTTAAAATAAAGGACAAACTTTGTATTATTCATGATAATCATATGTTTTAAAAGTGTATAAATTCCATTATAATCTTCATTACATCATATTTTGAAAAAATATATTACACCCACACACATATATTACAATTCTTATATAATAAGGAAAGTGGATTGAAAGAAATTAGATTTTGTTAGTTGAATAAATATGTGATAATGACAATAGTACGAAAAAACTTGTGGCAAAACCTTGGATGGTTATGCAAGGTTTCAATTGTTGAATAAAAAAGATACATGTAACACAACACTACTTATAGAAAGTAATAGACGAATACATTGCCCAAATGTACCCTGAGATCATATGGTGCTTTACTTGCACCCTATACAAATACAATTGTTCCAACTTTTACAAGATAGTTTAATTGTAGTGTTAAAATATGCAACTAGGCCAAATTCCACTTTGGTATGCTCATTTGCAGAAGATGATTATTGGATTGAATTCCTCTTTTCGAGAGGACCAAAATCGACCTAAGGAGCTTTGAATTTGGACAAGGAGAAATATGTTTCTAAAGACAAGCCCACACATGTAGTTTTGGTAAAGGTTGGCCCTACCTTCATGTAGGCTCATGAAGCCCAAGAGACATGTCTTTTGACCCACGTTGACTTGTATAAATAGACATCGAGGAAACCTCATTTTAGCATCTCATCAACACATGTCTCTCTCCCCTCATCTGATTGGTTCGTACATCTGATTGGGCAGCTATTCATATCACACATATGAGTTTGTGGAGGACATATCTAACCTGCATTGACTTTTTGTTTCTAGAAGACTTTGACCAGCGTTGATTGAGGCTCTTCCGACTTCATTTAACTGTGGTTTTCGTGGGTTTCTCTTTGTTTCATCAGGTTGCATTTATTGGCACATATTTCAAGGCATTATTGGTAGGTTGACCACAAGCTATGTTGATTGTTTGACCGCAAAGATGATTTTCAGTTTGACCGAGTTTGATTACTCTTTTTATGATTGTTTTTGCTATTGGTTGACCTCTAAGGAAGGTCGAATGGCTTTGACCTTGACCAAGCTCAAGAAGGACACTTTTACGGTTGCATTGACCACTGTTGACTTTCTAGTTAGGGTTTTTTTTACTGTTGTTTACTAAGAGTAGAAATGTAAATGTTGATTGGGCCATATATTTGACTTAGTGTAGTGATATTGGATCATCTATTTGGTAATTAAACTTTGGCTTTGTATCATTGTACTTTATTATTCTCTTTTTGTTGAACATTTGATATTTGATAATAAGAAGGATTGATCAAGGGTTTTCCCAATCTTGGGGTTTTTCCCTGGCTTGAGCCAAATTCTTGTGTTATCTTTTCTTGGCTTGTCTTATGCATTTCATTGTTCATGTTCTATCTACAATTACTCTTAATGTGAATTAATGGTTTATGTGATTGCTATTGGAAATTAAAGTGAAATTGATATTGGGCTGATAAAAGGACATTGAAGTAATTGTTGCAAGCATAGAACATACCAGTGTATGTTAATATGGTATGTTAATATTGCATTCACTATTGCTTTAGTTTTTTTCCTTTTCACTTTTGTGAAGATGGAATTTGTCAAAAATACACAATGATTATTGTACAAGGATCATAAACTTCTTGAGTATAGAGCTTAATCCATTTATATCTACTCGCAAATACTCTGTGAGTATATGGATCAAACATTTTATATGCTTTAAATTCTGAAAAATGTACTACAAAAATACATTTGATACCTTTAACATCAAGTTTCTTTATGTTAACCTTTGGAATATGTGCAAAGGCCTTACACCCAAATATCTTCAAATGATGAATTGCTGGTTTAAAACCATACAAGGCTTCGAATGGAGTCTTAAAATCAAGATACCTTGTTGTAATTCTATTCTTTAGATAAAAAACAATACTAATGGCTTTTTCCCTAAAAGTATTTGAAATATTCTTACCTTTGAACATAATTTGTGCACACTCCACCAATGTCCCGTTTTTCCTTTTTGCAACACTGTTGTGCTATGGAGTGTAGGTTACTATAAATTATTGTACTATTCCATGATCCTTGCAATACTTGATGAAGTTCCCCAATCTTTATTCTCCCCCTTGATCTGAACGAAGAATCTTTATAAACTTCCCTGTCTACTTTTCTACCATGTTTTTGAATTCTTTGAAGTATTAAAAAACATCACTCTTTTTCCTGAGGAAGTACACCCAAGTGTACCTTTTTCAATCATCAATAAACAATAGAAAATAATAGGCTCCTCCTAAAGATTTGGGCTACATAGGTCCACAAACATCAAAATGCACAAGTTCTAACACGTCTCTTCTTCTTCTATCAGAATTAGAGGGGAATTCATCTCTATGAATTTTACCTAGTGCACAACCTTCACAAGCAACACATTCATTTTTTTATGATAGGGAGACCTTCGACCATACTTTGTTTCTCTAGCAACAATAAATCATAATAATTGATCTGTCACCATACCTTTGATTCCAAAGAATCTTTGTTGACATGGTTGTAGAATTCAATGCTTGATGACTTTTACTGGTAAAATCAAACTTGTACAAGCCTCCAACGTTGACTCCTGCTACAACAGGTTTATAGTGGTCCAACAAAACTTTCACTATACAATGTGATTTTAATATTTCAACCTTCAGGTTATGATCTGTAATTATAGACACAAAGATCAATTTTTTCTTGATCCCAGGCACATACATGACATTATGTATACACCTGATACTTCCATTTGGTAAAGTCATAGGTATATCGCCATATTCCATGATCTTATACGTTCAACCATCTCCAAGGTAGATGTTTCTGCCATTTTTTATTTCCTCAAAGTTTTTGTACCAATCCTTATTGCATTTCATGTGAATCGATGCTCTAGAGTTCACAAACCATGTATTAGCATCATCCATTTCAGAAAAAAACACAACATTAGACACAAATAGCTTGATATTTTTTAGATCATAATTCAAGGCTTAGATCCTACAAAATGTCATGAATGTCTTCTATGTTTATTTCTAGATTCATCATTTTTCTTCTTATAACAGTCTCTGGCCAAATTCCAACTTCTGCCACAGTAAAAACATTTCATTTTAGATGACATACCTTGATTTGATTTTGAAAATGACCTTTTATGGGATGAGCTTCTTCCTTTGTTTTCTCCTCCTTGTTTCCCTTCGAAGCATTTCTTCTTCGCCACAAGTGCCAAGTCTGGATTCTGAGGCTTCAGGTTCTTTCACCTCTCTTATTCCTGCAATAATATACATGTAAATTCCTTAAATTTTGGTGCTTTCTCCCTTGTTGCGAGACCTGTAATAAACATCTAGTAATCTTCCGACATTACATTTAATGTGATTATTACGAGGACAGTACTAGGTATTGATTCCCCTGTGTCTCCCAACTTATCTTTCAATTATTTAATTCTAGAAATAAAGGCATTAACATATTTGTTCTCTTCCATTTTAATATACAGGGGCTTACTTTTTAAGAAGAGAACGTGATTAGTGTTTTTAGTCTCATATAATTCCTTCAGTGTATTCCACGTTTCAACATAGGTCTTACAATCACGGATATGAGGAATTATACAATCTTTGACATACATTCTACGAAGTACCTTTGCTTTATTTTCTCACTTCTCCCAATTCAATATTGTTGCAGATGTTGTGCCTGCAACAGGTTTTGCTTCATCCCCCTTTGTAATAGTCCAGGCGCCATAGCCTTCTAGAAGTGTCTGTAGCTTGAATTTCGAGTTGACGTAGTTTGTGCTATCTAGCTTATTGGCTTCATTCAGATATGTTTCTACAAGAGGATTCACCGTCTTCTCCCAAAAAAACTTCCACTAGCTTCAAATAGAGGCTAAAGAAAAAAATATTAAGGCTCCTTTATCCACTGAGAAAAAAAAATGAAGCCCATTTTTTTTTTATTTTTTTTTTTTTCAAGTATGAGACCCAAAAAAAATCTGATGACTCTTTTCAAATTATATATATATATATATATATATATATATATATATATATATATATTCACGTCGCGTTGTTGAAGACCTAGGCACAGCTGCCCCAACCTCTATTACAGTTGCTTCAGCTGCTCGATTCTGGCCGCATGGCCCCTTCAGAGGGCATCCAAGAGGCGACCACCCCTCCTGATCATGCTTTTGTTCTCTCGGCACTGATCAACTCTTTGAATCCACCACAACCAAGACCAACAATCTCCAAGTTTGTCAAAAAATTGGATGGGATACATGAAGTCTCTCTGCCTCCTACGATCCCTCGGATGGTCGCTCTCTCCCTTATAGAGAAAGGACTCATTGGAAAATTCACAGGCCTTTGACCCTCGCTGAAGATAGTCCAGAAATGGGTGGAATGCATCTGGATGGACAAGATCAAAAGAAAAATATCTATTAGATTCTGTGGCTGGAGATTTTACACCTTCCACTTTGAGACAAAGGAAGACAAAGACCCGATCTTCAGGGACGTGCCATATTTCATGGATACCAGAGGGCTTCA
Organism: Pinus albicaulis; assembly: GCA_034641835.2. Taxonomy (NCBI): domain Eukaryota; kingdom Viridiplantae; phylum Streptophyta; class Pinopsida; order Pinales; family Pinaceae; genus Pinus; species Pinus albicaulis. The sequence goes on along the minus strand of CM076569.1, from coordinate 450,113,342 downwards.
TCTAAACAAATGGGCACCATACTTCGATCTGAAGCTCAGTGTTCCCAATGCAGTCCCAGTTTGGGTCCATCTTCCACATCTTCCTCTTCACTATTGGGGGGATGATTCTATAAGAGCTATTGGGAACGTTGTTAGAAAGTTTATTGACAGAAGCAAGACAAAGGATGATATGCAAGCTTGTGCAAGGATCTACGTAGAGGTAGACCTAGGGAAAGGACTTCCAGAGGCGATCAAGCTAAAGGTGGACAACTAGACTCATATTCAACAGCTGGACTACGAACAACTTCCCCTCAAGTGTAAGGTATGCCACGAATATGGTCATTTCGCTAATAGATGCACCAAAGTAATTGAGGTTGAAAATACTGACCCTGAAACAAAATGGGACGTTATAAAAAAGAAGAATACTAGCTCAAATCCTAGAAACAATAGTGCTCCATCCACCCATCCACCCTCCCATTGTGCTAACCCCAACATTCAATCTCGTCTAAAACCTTCTCCAAACCCCCTCCAATCCCCTGATCCCCCTTTCATCTCCTCCAATCCCTTCTCCTCCCTTGCCTCCTCAAAAGAGGATCCTCGTCAACCTTCCATCCATTCTCCCCCTCTAGATTCCATCCTTCAGTCCCCCCGCTCCAAATCTTGTCCACCTTCCTCCTCAACTAAGCCTTCATCAGCTCGGATTTTCACCGTAAATGCAGCAAAGGAGCTGGGGGCTGCTTTGGAAACTCTTAAAAAAACAGGCCTTGGAATAAAATCAGCCAAACACCATCGAGATGAAGTAGCTCTGAAAGACATTGCCCTCGGAACACAACACCCAATAGAAACCCTCATTGGAGGGCTTATAAGCAAATATGTCAATCAGCACGAACCAGGAGGGAAGACAAGGTCTCAACCTGCATTCCTGAAATAATGAAAGCATTCACTTGGAATTGTAGGGGATTAGGGAACCCCTCTAAAAACAATGCCCTAAGCGATATTTTCAAACAAGAAAAGCCTGACATAGTTCTTCTCTAAGAAACCAAGCAAGGAGAAAAATACATGGGGAATATCATAATCAAACTTAGAAATTATACTGGCACCTTGGTGGAATCCAAAGGTGCTTCGAGAGGAATAGGCACCATTTGGAATTAAAATACATGGAAACAACTGGAAATTGTAAAGGCTCATGATTGGATCAAAGTCAAATTACAAAACATGCATGAAGATGTTGTGATAATAGTGTACAATATTTATGGGCCAAATCATTACAGAGACAAAGAAGTTTATTGCAACACTTTAAAACTGATATTGAAAGTGAGGAAAACATCAATGTCATTATTGGTGGGGATTTGAATTTGATTATGCATGCCAATGAAAAAAGAGAGGGTACTTTCAGCCCTAATCCTGTGAGAGAACAGTTGGAAGCAATCATACAACAACACGACCTCGTGAACATTATTCCAAAAAATTGATGTTTCACATGGAGCAATCGAAAAATTGGGTCTGGAAATATTAGGGAAAGGCTTGATCATTTTTTAGTTGCTATTCCCCTAATCTCCTATTTCTCTATTGCAACCTCCATCATTCTACCATGTTCGACCTTTGATCATTATCCCGTCACCCTTATCTTTGGTGATCAGTCCTCCCTCGGGCCTCTCCCTTTTAGCTACAACCCTCTTTGGAGTGACATCCCAAAAGCCAGATACATTGTTAGAAGCATTTGGAAGCAACATATTGAGGTTTCTCCAATGCACATTTGGGAGACGAAGTTGAAGCTTGCGCGCACTGCTCTCGAAGGATGGGCAAAGCATCGTTATAGAGAACCAAACATAATCATACAAGACATCAAGAGAAGGCTAAAAGAAATCCAAAAAGACATAGACATTCAAGGGATGAATAAAGTAAATCAGGATCAGGAAAGAGAGTTGTATTGGACCTTGTATAGCGCAAATAGAAAAGAAGAGGAAAAATGGAGACTCAAATCGAGGAATCTTTGGCTTCAAGCTGGGGATAAAAACACCACATTTTTTCACAAGAAAACCACTATTATAATGTCTAGAAATAATATCATAGCCATAATGGATGAAGAAGGAAATATTCACATAGATCAGGAGGCAATAAAATCAACTGGCCATAGCCACTATAAAAGCCTTCTATCTGAAACCATGGAGTTGGAGGACTACAGTGAATTCTTGGTCCACACACCTACAATGATTACTGAAGACCAAATCCTCCTTGACCAAGGACATTGAAGAGGCCGAAATTCTCAATGCGATCTGGACTCTCCATCCTGACAAAGCACTAGGCTAGGATCGATTCACCATAAGCTTTTATCGGACCTTCTGGGATGCCATTAAAAAATAACTCATCAAAATGATCCTTTGGGTCCAAAGGAAAAAAAATATTGGGGGATTCACTAACTCGACATTCCTTTCTCTCATTCCCAAAGAGACCCACCCCTCCACCTTATCCAGGTTTAGGCCTATATCCCTTTGCAACTCCTCTTACAAGATCATCACCAAAATCCTTGCCACCCGTATCAAAGACCTCCTCCCTAGTCTCATCTCTGAAAATCATGGTGGCTTCATCTCTAGTAGAAAAATCACAGATTCCATTCTATTGGTTAAATAAGCCATTCACTCTCGTATGATGAGAATGGAGAAGGGGTTTATCCTGAAACTTGATCTTGCCAATGCCTTCGACGGAGTGAGGCACTCCTTTCTCCTTTCTATTCTTAAGAAAATGGGATTTGAAGCAGATTTCATATCCCTCATTTATGCATGCATTTCCAATCCTTGGATCTATCCTATGGTCAATGGAAGGCTTGGAAACTACTTCCAATCTTCTAGAGGCCTAAGACAGGGCTGCCCCTTATCTCCCTTTCTCTTCATTCTCATGGTTAAATCTTTCAGCAAGGCCTTGGATCACAATCGCAAAGTTGGAATAATCACTGGTATCAAATTAAGCAATGGAGTAAAAAACATGAATCATTCTCAGTTTTTTGATGATATTTTCTTAATGGGAGGAGCCACTAGCATCATAGCCAAGAGATTTAAACTCTTCTTGATAAATTTATGCACTCTTTTAGAGGGCAAATAAAATACCATAAAAGCTGCATTTATGGGTGGAACGCAACCATGAACACCATCCATAGCATCGCTCAAATCTTTGGGGTATCTTACAAATGGAATTGGACTCATTTCAATTACCTTGGGATGCCTGTTAGCTCAGGATAGTTAAAGAGTGGAGTTTGGAGCATTACCATCGACAAGATGAAAAAAAAAGTCAAGCAATGGGGATCTTCATGGCTCAATTTGGTTGGGCGCATGATCCTCTTAAAAGATGTTCTCTCTACCTTGCCTCTGTATCTTTTTTCACTACTACAAGCCCCCATTAAAATTCAGTACAAAATGGAAGCAACTCTAAGTCAATTCTTATGGCAAGGTGGCAAAAGTGAAAAGAAGAAATTCATTCTAGTCAAATGGAGGCAGGTAACTCAAAATTATGAAAATGGTGGACTTGCCATCCGCATACCCAATTTGCTGAACATAGCCTTTGGTGGGAAAATAATGTGGTATCATATTACTAGACAACAATCCTGGTGGAAGAAAGTGATGGAAACAAAATATCTTTCTACTACAAGACAAAACCTACTCGATCAGGCTATCCCCAATAGACCTTGCTCTCGAATATGGGTTCTGTGTAAGAAATTCATTCCATTCATTTGCAACAACATATCCAAAGTCCCGCAGGGAGGTCACAACATCAACATTTGAGAGGACAAAATAATGGGCCAACCCCCTCTCTCAAACAACCCAAGCACTCTGCGCATATAGACATATCTTCGAGAGCATGGGATTAACATTCTGGAGAAAATATCCAGTTGGGATGAGAGAAACAACAACTAGAATGGTTGGACCTTACCAAACTTGCCTTCTCATCTTGAAAATGACAAAGTCTCTCTGAAAAGAATGCTCCATGGCGTTGCTCCACTCTCAAAAGACAAAGAGGACAACTTTAGATGGGATCCTTCTGGGTCATCCTACACTATAAAATCAGGGTATGGGACTCTTCACAAAGAAAAATTTCCCACTCCTCCTTGGGAAATTTGGAAACAAGTTTGGTAATCAGAAGCACTCCCAAAGATAAAAATCTTCATCTGGACCTTGGTCAAAGGGAAGGTCCTGACAGCTGACAACTTAAAAAAAAGAGGCATCCAGGGTGCATCTAGATGCCCCCTTTGCCTCATGGCTGAGGAGTCTTTCTTCCACCTTTTCGTTGAGTGCTCCTTTGCTAAACATTGTTGGCATTCCCTCACGGATCCCTTCCAAGTTGAGATGGGTACCATCAATTCGGTCTCAAAACTGATTGTTAACTGGAAAAAGAGCTACCCATGGGACAAAAAGAAGAAGAACGTGGCCAAAAGAGTTTGGGACACTCTTCACCATGTTCTTATGTGGAACATTTGGCTTATGAGAAATAAGGTTACCTTTCAAGATCATAAAACATGTATTAGGAAAGTGCAGAGCAAGGCATGGAGCCTCACCATTGAGATCATCTTTGCCAAAAATAACAATCACCTCAACCGAGTCAATGATATGTAGGCTGAAGAATTAATTCTCCTTGGAATATCTCTTGACACTCCTCCGAAGTACAATAAAATTCCTGCCATCCAACACCCCCACAAGGATTAGTGGAAGATCAAACTCAAAGAAAAATAGTTTATTGAGTGGCTTGATGGAATCAAAAGGCATGTGTTCTTCTTTGACGGTGCCTCAAAGGCAAACCCAGGAATAGCAAGAGCGGGAGGCTGCATTATGGATGAGCAGGGCCATAGTGTTGCTACCTTTGAATGGGGGTTGGGGTGGCAATCAAACAACATAGTAGAAGCATACGCATTGCTAAAAGGCCTTCAAATCATAAATAAACTCAAGATTCAAAGGGTGGTTCTCTTTGGTGATTCAACAATAATCATCAATATGATGAAAAACTCAACTCAGACCCCCAACATTGCTCTTAGTAAACTGATCACAAGGTGTTGAACCTTGAATAAGGATATTGAAGACCTCTCATTTTATCATATTTTGAGGTGCAATAACAAGAAAGCTGACTCATTAGCCAACAATGCATGTTGCAGACCCTCAGGTCAACTCCTTTCCCAAGATAGCCTCTCCTCCTCTCCTTTGCCTTGATTTTTCTCCTCTGTGTGAATGTAGTCTGCCAGATTCCCTGCACCTTCAGGATCCTGTCAAGGAAAATCTACCAAGCCCATACCCATCCTTGCATTTCTCCCGTGACCTTATCTCACTGGGAATCTCGCCCTCCTTCATCACGTAGCCTGTCAACTACCCTCTCACTCTCTTTAAATCTTGTCCTCAACTCCTTTTCTAAGCACTAGATGCACATCGCTCATAGCCCCGTGCCCTCATATTTTGATTCCTCCATTCTCACAGTGAATCCTCGATTATTCTCTCTCTACCCTGGTCAACTTGGGCTTTTATTCGTTGCTGCCCTGCTGTGCATTGCCACCTCTGATCTGAATCTCCGTTGTTCTATGCTCCTATATTCCTGTTTCCCCTCTGTTTCTTTCATTCTCCTGCAGCTCATTGTCACTTACATCAATCCCTCTCCATCAACTTATTTTTCAACTGCACAACGTCACCTTCATATTTCTTTCTCCCAACAGCAAGCAAATCGCTTCCCTTCATTGTCAAGCAATGCCCCTATTTCCTTTTCGATCTCTTCTTCACACAGTTGTAACTTTGTATTTTCCCCTCTTTAAAATCACGAGGAATGAGAACAGCTTTCATTGTGTTGATCTGCAAGCTGAGATGGAGCTGATAAGATCTCAATAAAGGATAATCGAGGACAAACATCAAACAGACACCGACTTCCTTCAACATCAATCGCAATCCCTCCAGGAGTAGCTGAGGGGAACTAATAATCATTGTGCTTACATTGAAGAATCCTTGCATATCCCATGTTACATGTTGGACAAGCAAACTGCTCCTATTTCAAGCTCCAACAATGTTCCCAACGCCAATCTGGGCAAAAATCAAGGTAATACTGATGCTTCAAATGGGCGTCAAAGTAGCAAGAATTAATCTTCACTTCTCCAACTCCCCTTGCTATTATTATGTCATTTAAATTTGCTTATATGTTATATCTGTTTATTCAAATATATCATGAATCAAATATACAACATAGTAGTAATAGTCATCTCAAAGGAGGCACGGTATTTTTCCCTCCTTGTTTTGCTTTTCCTTCACTCGAATGTAACAAGGATATCTATCCACTCTTTTTTGGAATATAACTAGTAACCAAATTTTTCAATATATATATATATATATATATATATGAGAGCCCCATTTTTAAAATAAGCATATCAAAGTCTTTTTTTTTTAAATGAATCCCTTTTTATATGTGCGCTCCACACAAGAACTAAAGACCAATTTTTTTTCTTAAAAAAATATAAACTAGGTGCCAATCCACCTAACATAATTCAACCTCGGTGTTTGACCATACGCAACCTGGAATTCAACCCTGGTATTTGACCATACGCACCGCACTCCTTGATAGGCTGAGGCAGCGTTGCACCTCCGGTTTTTCAAGGTTGATAGAAGCGTTGCACCTCCACCAATGCTCATCCTTGCAGGAGATAGAAGTGGTGGAGTTAAAGGTGGTTTGTCACCATTCCCTTCATTCCATTTTGGAGGCTTATACCCATATCCTTCGTTTCCTTTTGGAGTTTTATGTCCATCTCCCTTTGGAGGATTGGAGCTCTCACCTTGCAACCTTGTGTTCGTCTCTTCATACATTACTTTCACCATTTATGTCATGTCAAAGAATGCCTTTATGAAAGCCTTATCATCCTCTGACATATTGTTTGGCTCTCCTTCATGTGCCATGAATGGTGAGGCTTTTGGTGAAACTTGAGGAAAAATTTATGGTGGAGATCGTGGAAAATGTTCTCTCCCTGACCTAACTTTAGGACTTCATACCACAAGCTTTCCTTCTCCTCTTTTCACGTTCAATGTTGTAATAATCATAAAAAATTGCAATAAAATTAAACCCTCATTACAATCGAATAACCAAAGCTTTGATACCAAATTGATCTATATATGTAAACTTGAGAGTTTATGGTGAAAATTGAAAGTGTAATGTTTACGGTTTTTAGCCAATTATGTCAACTATATTAGCACATAAACATGCTTTTAAAACTCACTTTCGCAAAAAATAAAGAATACATTAGTACCATAACAACATACAAAATACAACAAATGATGAAGGAGTTCACCTCTCATGGGCTACATCTCCTGGTTTAGCTTCCAATGTTCGGCCTCTTTCATTATGCTAAAAAAATGTGTTTACATCAAGTTACAGTGCTCAAAATGAAAAAAAAAACTGTTTTTGATGGCTCCATAATAGTCAAAAACCCCTAGTTGGGCTCTTTTTGCACTCAAAAAGGTTGAAAATTGACTGAGTTATGCTCCAGAGAATTTTTCTTGCTAATTATCTTCCAATTCGCACCCACTTGCAAATTTTTCTACAGATTCCGCCTTTTGCGACCACGTGGAGTGACAATTTTTCCCTGCGCTAGTGAAATTCCCACTGGTTCGAGTGGAAATTGTCGAACCTTTAAATGCACTATGTCGCCCATGAATCAATTAAAAAGGTGCCAAATGGCGTAATGAGCGTCGTTCGATTTGTTTTGTTTAAACAACCCACCGGGGTCGGGTTTGGATTATCCACCATGGTTTGGTTTCCTAGAACCCTACGCAAGGCAGGTTCCACTCCCCATCTGCTCCAACCTTAACCTGCAACTATGGTTCAACGCTATGGTTCTTCCATTGTTTTAGCTAAGGTTTTCCACCTTAACATTAAACTTGACCTCTGAACGGTTGTATGTGACCTATCTCTGGAAATGTCGGAGTTAACCCTTTCCGCCACCATTAAACTTACAGTGACCAAAACAATTGCCATGTGACATGTCGAAATTCCAGTTTAGTTGACAGTTGGGCATGCGGTGACTCTGTTCTAAACTCTGTGGTATGTTATAACTATGGTCTGGGACCGGGGGTTAATCTCGCGTCCTAACCCATCGACACCATAAACACTCAATATTAAATATAATTCAACCCCATAGATATAATAAGGAACATGTTAGGTGAGTCAGTGGAGGGATTTTATGTTAGGCAGTTGGTTGGCCTTTCGAACCCTATGGAAGTAGTTCAACCTCATACCAAAATTGTAGTCCATTCTCAGGAGGCCACGTGGAGGCCTCTCATTGGCCCATGTGGCCTCTTCCCATTAGACCACCTCAACGACCCCGTGAACCATACGAAACAAGACTTTGTTGAGATCCTAAGGCATATTTACCTAATTCTTGTTGCCCTGCAAGTCTATTTGAAAACAACAAGAACATAATTCCTAGACTTCTCAGGCATGACACAATAATTTTGAGATCTGGGATAAGGGTTTTCTATGACTATACACTGAAGAGAAATTCTAAATCTAATACAAGTTAATTAAGCTGGAATAAAGGAAGAATATGAAGCAAAATGATTATGTCTGAATTTGGCATACACGCGAGTTTCATCCCTGAGGTAGCCACAATGGTGCCTGAGTCCAGTGGGCTAAAATTTCTAAAGTAATTAGAGATGCCTACGACCAAAAAACTGAGTACACTAAGGTATAATGTAAACCTTATTGACTGAATACATGCGAAATTATATTGAAGTAGGCTCATGATACTTCTCTGAGGTAGGTTAAGGTTGAACATAAGGTTACAAAAGCAGATCAAATAGTCTTGTTGAGTCCTATAGTGGCCATGAATAATACATATAACACTGCATAGGAGCATTCTAATTAATATTTGGAGGGTGGGTTTAAGAAAAGACCTAAGACAAGGTTCATCCTTTATTTCTAGTGTCAGTTGTTGTTACATGACTTGATTTATTCATAACCCTAAGTCATTCTCTCTATGGAAGTTCAAAATTCTAAACTTACAAGAAGTGATAATTGAGTAATGTTTTTAGTTTACATTATAGCGCTAGAAAAGTACAATTTCTCATCATTAGTTTTGTTGGATTTGAATTTTGTTCTTGATCTTTTGCTGGAGGAATTATACTACCGTGTTAATGAATTATTGTTTTCAAATTAATTGATTGGGTTGTGTTATTTTTGGAACTATAATGATTATATTTGTATTGTATTATTTATTTCATTATTGAATGAAAAAAGGAATTTTTTGTTTTGAAACCCTAGTTGTATGTAGAAAACGCTAAGAAAAATAAGAAGAAAAATTCCCTAGGATATTACAGTTCTATCAAAGCTAGAATCTTTCCACCTTGTGAGGGTTTCAATCTTGTACATTTCTAGGGGATACAAGTAACATTATGGTTAGAAGAATAAGGTTAACCGCAATGTAGCCATGGGGGATAAGGAAGATCAAGGAGGACTAGATTCCAAGGATTTATTACATGTACTAATTCATGGATAGACAAAAATAGCAAATTTTATATTACAAGGGAAACAACCAAGACAAAAATTAATAAACGGGTAGGAAATATACCTATCCCCTATTTTGATGGGTCATCAAAATTTTGAGCTAGGGATTGGATGTAAAATTCAGACACCTATTTCCGACTTAATCCCTTGCAAGAAACATATGTTGTTCAATTTTCCACACTACACCTAGAAGGAGAAGCACATGATTGGTGGTAATGTGGGCTAGTTATGTTGGGGCATGCAAACATCACTTCTTATGTAGACTTTTCGTAGAGGCTAATAGATAGATTTTTTCAAAAGAATCTGGATATACAGTTTAGAGATTTGGCACAACTCAAGTAGACCGGATCATATGAGGAATATATCAAAAATTCGAACAGATTGCAGTCACGGCGACAGACATCACTGAAGAAAAAATGATCACGCTCTTCATCGAAGGATTAATTGAACCCCCAAAGGGCTAGGTTAAGGATTTCAATGTTGCAACCCTACAAGATGCCATCAATAAGACTTGAGATATGTAAGGTGCATCACCAAACATGAATGTTTCACCCATGACTTCAATCATTCCAAAATACAAGGGAAAGAAGATATCTCTGGACAACAAAACCAAAAAGGATCACCTAGATGAAGAGGCGTAGAACAAGCTTAGAAGAAAGAATATTTGTTTCACTTGTAAAGAGCCATGGGAACTAGGTCACCGATGTTTTGGAAAAGATAAGATTCACTACTTTGAAGTGTTTCTTGATAGTGACAATCAGAGTGATACAATACAACCACAAAGCAAGGAGCTTAACATCTATGAAGAAGAATCACCCCCAAAAACAGTGAGGAAGCTACTTTTAAGAATTGAAGGAGGTATTATCGCCACTCTTTCAAGAGTACCTAAATATCACACATTCAAAATCAAGGGCGCTATACAAGGAAAACATGTCATAACATTGATATATGTCATAACAACATACAACCTAATTGATACAACTGTAGTGGTAAGGAGAGGCATCCCTATCCAGGAATTTGAGAGCTTCGAAGTGAGGGTAACTTATGAGTATCATATGACATGCACCCATCTAGTTCCACAATTAAGAATCTCTCTTGGTAACTATACACTTACTTATGATTTTTATGTGATATAATTTTCATATACTAATATGGTGTTAGGAATTCAGTGGTTGTACTCTCTAGGAAGGATTGTGATGAAACAAAAAATGATGGAAATGAAATTCCGAAACCCAAAGGGAAACAAGGTAGTTCTGAGAGGCATGACCAATGGTGGTCCCCACATTTTGATAGCTCAATAAACAGAGGTTATACCGAAATAAGGAGAATTCACTTGCATGCTAGCTTGTAGAACTACATTGTAACAACTTACAATCCAATGAGGCCAGACATGTGGAATAAGACATATTATTGAGAGATTGGAGAGCCCATCTCTTAGTAGAGTATTCTAAGAATAAATTTACTTGCGAAGTATTGGATGGAATCATTCATGATGACAGGTATAATGTGGAAGACGAAATCATCTTCTACAAAGATGAGATATGTTTTGTCCCTAAATCTACGCTCAAGGAGAAGCTCGTTAAAGCTACACCTAGAAAACCAACTGAAGTCACAAATAGTCTTTCCCTCAAGATAAGGATTGAATAGACAATAAGAATTTATTTACAACAAGAAGGGAAGTAAGGCACACAAGTCAAACTGGCATGGAAGCACAATATCCAACGAACACTAATGTTTCGTATGCTGACTAGCCTGTCATTGAACAAGTGGGATCAAACAGACTACAACATATTTACCAAACATGATTTTGAACCAAATGAAACCCATTACCTACGAAATATATCTTGGTGTAAAGCATAGTTTATATGCTAGCAAAGTTGATGATTTGTATATGAAAACTTGAGAGTGTATGGTGAAAATTGCAAGTGTAATGTTTAGGGTTTTTATCCAATTATGTGAATTACATTAATACATAAACATGATTTTAAAACTCATTTTTGCAGAAAATAAAGAAGAAATCAGTACCATAACAACATACACAAGAAAACAAATAATGAGGGAGTTCACCCCTCCTCGGCTACATCTCCTTGTTTAGCTTCCAATTTTGGGCCTCTTTGATTATGCTAAAAGATATGTGTTTACATCAAGTTACAATGCTCAAAATGCAAAAAAAAATGTCTCTAATGGCTATAGAATAGTAAAAAACCCCTAGTTGGGCTCTTTCTTCACTAGAAAAAGGTAAAACTTTGACTAATTTATGCTCTAGAGAAGTTTTCCTGCTAACTATTCTCCAATTTTCACCCACCTACAAACTATTCTACAAATTATGGCTTTTGTGGCCATGTGGAGTGACAATTTTGCCACGAGCCAACGAGATTCTCGTCGATTTAGGTGCAATTTTCGAACCTTTAAATGCATTATGTTGTCCATGAACCGAAAAAAAAGTCACCAAATGGCGTAATGAGCGTCGTCGGATTTATTTTGTTTAAACAACCCATCGATTAGTTTGAACCATGGTTGGGGTTGGGTGTGGCTTATTGGGGTCGGGTGTGGCTAATCCATCGTAGTTTGGTTTACCATAACCCTACCCAAGGCAGGTTCTGCTCCCCATCTGCTCCAACCTTAACCTGTAACTATGGTTCAACATTACGATTCTTCCATGGTTTGAGGTAAGGTTTTCTGCCTTTACATTTAACTTGACCTATGAATGGTTGTATGTGACCTATCCCAAAAAAAATCGAAGTTAACCCTTATTGCCAACATTAAACTTACCATGACCAAAATAGTTTCCATGTGACATGTCGAAACTCCAGTCCAATTGACAATTGACCACGTTGCGGCAACAAAGGGATCAAGATGTGCATGAGCTGACAAATTTGTTCCATACCTTGCGCAAAAAGTTGGGTATCAAAGATTCGGAGAAAAATTTGGTGCTAAAGTATCGCAGTTGCCTGCATAGATACATTCAGGAGGAAATGGAGTTCCTCGACATCTCCTCGCTTGGTACAACATACCGATATGCTGCCAAGATTGAGCAGAAATTCAAACAGAAGAAGTGAGACTTTGGATCTGTGAATCAAAAGCAAGGGAAAGGTGCCCCCAAACCACAGAACAAAGGACAAAGCCAAGGCATGGTGGCCCAAGACAACCTGCCAAAGCCACAAGCAAATAAAAACACCGTGAAGCCAAAGAAGGACACGGGAAAGTGGTGTGAGTTCCATAAGATCTCCACTCACAACACAAGTGAGTGTCGGGCCAAGCAATCGTTGGGCCGAGATGAGGGCTTCTGAATCAGATGCATGCTCCAACTCTGAATCAGAACCTGACAAGGGGAATGACAAAGGGAAACATATTATTGATGTGGAGCCCAACACCACTGTTGCCATTGTGAAGATCCAAAAGGAGGAACCATAAGATCCAAAGGAGGAGGAGGAGCATTTATTCCACTCCTAGATGTGGGTAAAGGGCTCCCCGCTACAGTTCATTGTCAACAATGGGAGCCAAAAGAACCTCATTTCAGCACACGTCGTGAAGCGGTTGGGCTCGTCGAACACAACACACCCACAAACATACACCATCGAGTGGCTTCACCAAGGACGGGATCTCCACAGCAGCCAAAAGTGTCGTCTTCCCTACGGCATCAAGCCCTTCATAGATGAGGTATTATGTGACATTGCTCCTCTTGATGTTTCTAATGTATTATTAGGCCAACCATACTTGTGGAAGCGACATGATGTGTATGAAACCCGACCTCGCGTTGTTATTGTTACTTTGGGAAATAAGCTATACATGATACTAGAGGTACCACTGCCTGCCGCTATCTCTTTGGTTACTGCAAAAGAATGAAGTAAGCTCATTTCCCAAACTAGGAAATTTGTTTTCCTGATGATCCACCCCTAGGGCAAGAAGAAGACTATGGCCACGACCTCTAGGGAGGGCTCCTCTGCATGACAACAACAAATGGACAAAGTTGTGGAGGAGTACAAGGACATCTTCACCTCACCCATAGGGGTGCCTCTGCACTATCAGGTCAAGCACCCCATTGATTTGACCCTAGGTGCGCCGCTACACAGTGGACTGATCTATCGGCGCTCTGTCCTGGAGAATAATGGTATCAAGAGGTAGATTTAGGAGCTGCTGCAGAAAGGTCACATCCGGCTAAGTTCATCGCCCTGTGCGAGCCCAATCATGTTGGTACAGAAGAAGGAAGGGACTTGGAGACTCTGTATTGACTATCGGGTGCTGAATAAGATCACTGTCCGGAATAGGTACCCGATCCCACGGAATGATGACCTTCTGGACGAACTCAATGGGGCGAAATTTTTCAACAAGATCGACTTGAAGTTTGGGTATCACCAGGTACCAATCGAACCCTCTGATGTGTGGAAGACTGCCTTCAAATCCAAGGAGGGCCTTTTCGAATGCTTGGTCATGCCTTTCGGGTTGATGAATGCTCCCACAACCTTCATGAGGTTGATGGACGACATCTTGCGTTCATTCACCAACTCATTTGTAGTGGTGTACTTGGATGACATTCTAATCTTTAGCCATACTTGGGAAAAGCACCTCCACCACATCCCACAATTCCTCCAAACATTGCGGCAACACAAGTTGTGTGCCATTTTGGAGAACTGCACTTTTGGCATGACCCAGGTTCAATATCTGGGATACATTATTGATGAAAGGGGGGTGCATGTGGATCCAACCAAGATCCAAGTCATTCTGGATTGGCCAGCCCCAACCACTCTAACAGAGCTTTGCAGCTTTTTGGGTCTTGCTAATTTCTATCGCAGGTTCGTGTTCGGATTCTTTCATATCACTTGGCCCTTGAGTCAAGTCACAAAGGGAGGAGTGAAAGCAAAATTATTTTGGTCAAAATCTCAACAGAAGGCGTTCGTAGAATTGAAACATCGCCTCCTTTCTACCCCAGTGCTCACCTTATCAAACTTGAAACAACCATTTGAGATCGAGACAGATGCCTCTAACTATGCTATTGGGGTAGTTCTTACTCAACAGGGGCATCCAGTGGCATATCATAGTGAGACATTGTCTGACATAGTTCGCAAGTATCCCACTTATGACAAAGAAATGTATTCCATTGTGCAGGCTTGTCGACAATGTAAGCATTACATTTTGGGGTAGGAAATAGTCATCCACACAGACCACCAACCCCTGCAGTTCATACAGACACAAGGGAAGTTGCAGAATAATCGCCATCAGAAGTGGTCCACATATCTACAACAGTTTCATTTGAACATCAAGTACAAGAAGGGTAGCACCAATAATGTTGCAGACTTCCTCAGCCGACCACTGATCGTGGCGCTAACCACCGTTCTCAACTCTTGTGGGAACGATACTTCTGATTGGCCATTTCTCTACAAGAGCGATCCAGAATTCGGCCACACATACAAGGCACCCTTGGGGGGTACGCAAGTTCAAAATTTTCACCTCCAAGATGCACTGTTATTTCACCTAGGAAACCTTTGTGTTCCTTCAAGCAAGCGTGCCAAAATGATATGGGAAGCACATTACAGTCGAGTCGCTAGGAATTTTTGGGTTGAGAAAATAGTGGCAGTACTGTAGAAGTATTTCTATTGGCCGAAACTTCGAGAAGAAGTCGGGAAGTACATCAGATCCTGCACTGCTTGGGCCATTGCCAAACCGACCATCAAGAAGAAAGGCCTATATACTCCGCTACCTACCTCTAGTTGACCTTGGGATTCCACCTCCATGGATTACATGTCAGGCCTTTCTTCTACTAAGCATGGAAACGACCGTGTTTTCATGGTCGTCGACAGTTTATCGAAGATGGCCATTATGGTGGCTTGCAAGAAGAATATCACTGCAGAAGCCACTGCTAAACTCTTCTTTGAACAAGTGTGGGTGCACTATGGGATCCCATAGTCTATCATATCAGATTGAGACAATAGGTTCCTCAACACATTTTTGTCTAGCCTCTGGTCAATGTTGGACACCAAGCTCAACAAGTCCACAACTTTCCATCCCCAAATTGATGGCTAGATAGAGGTCATCAACAGGATGATTGTACACATTCTGTGCATGTACAATTCAAAGCATCCACGCACATGGGATGAGAGCCTCCCCTATGTATAACACAATTATAATTGGGCTCTCCACAGCTCAACCAGCCACGGTCCCTTTCAAGTGGGTTTGGGATTCCTGCCACTATGTCCCATTGCCATAGCCATGCCATTTGTGGCTACTCGGGCTGATTCGGCTCATGCCCAGTTTGAAGCTGACAAAGCAAACAACTTCATCGAGCACATTCAGCACATCCGCCAATAGGTTCATGACATATTTGACAAAGCTAATGCTAAGTACAAGCAACGACATGATCAACATCAGGTGCCACACAACTTGCAAGTGGGTGACAAAGTGTGGCTACATTTGCAGAAAGAGCGCCTCATTGAATGTTGGGAAAAATACTGAGAGGGGGGGGGGGGGGGGTGAATCAGTATTTACAGCATATTCAAACTTTTTACTTTTTCATGCTCTAAAACCCATACCCTACTTTTCTGAAGCCAACTGGCGTATACACGCGGATATCCTTCCTGAAACTCGCGTATACCCAGAGATCTAATTATGCCATTAGTTCTTCACTTACATAATTCCATCATTCATTTATTAGATGTTCTATAAATAGTAAACATGTGCAGTAAGAACAGAAACCATCACACAAAGCATCACACATGAACACCAGGATTTTTAGGTGGAAACCCAAGTCGGGAGAAAACCACCGCTGCAGTTGCTCAGCCTTCAATATTTTATTATAGAGAAAACATCTTACAACATATGTGCTGGCGCAAACTTGACCAGCACGCAGGCACCCACCTACGCTCGTTTACCAGCCTCTCCTGGAAGGGAGCTCCAACCCCCTGACTCGTTTACCAGCCTCTCCTGGAAGGGAGCTACGACCCCCCGATCTCGCTTACCAGCCTCACCTGGAAGGGAGCTACAACCCCCTGACTGAAGGCTACAACCTTCAGCACCACCTTGGACCACGTTTCATCAATTTTCACACTGGATCCAACAACTTCAATAGAACACCACTTGCATGCCACATTTCATCATATTTCCAGATCGACCTTCCACTTTTACACAAACATATATCAATACACAATGAAGCTTAGATTGTAATATTAATCATTATGTAATGGTGAATGGTAGCAGATCGTCCCATTTCATACCCCGCATTTCATTAAACCCTAGTTTCTCATTGCTGTACTTCATCGATGTCACAGATATACGCGCTTTCCATTCACAGAACCACGTATACTGCATATTTAACCAACTTAATTGGCAAGATACGCGTTTCTTCAGCTACCGCCAGATATACGCGCCTTCCTCATGTATTTAAGTAGTAGTAGAAGGATAGATCTTCAATTCATTATAGAAAGATACTTCTTCTATCGCATGTTCGCTTCAGATTTACCCTTCACTTGCATGCATGTTTGCCTCTCGGTGGATCTAAGCCTTCTATAATCAGATCTAGTAGATACAAGTACACTTCAGATCTAGATCCCCTTCTTCATCATTGGTGCATCATACATTCAGATTTATCCTTCAATTGTAACCCTTTCCATTCAGATATACTTCAGAGAGAAGTATTCATTCAAGCTCAGACATCTTGAACCCACACTCATGATTTGCATAATGAATTTCTTCTCTTTATATAGGTTTATCCTTCTTCAATACCACGGGCCCCTTTTTCAATACCATGAGCCTTCAATACCACGGGCCCCTTTTTCAATACCATGAGCCAAAACAATACCATGAGCCTTCAATACCACGGGCCCCTTTTTCAATACCATGAGCCAAAACAATACCATGAGCCTTCAATACCACGGGCCCCACTTTATGAGCGCTTTTGCCCATACGCGACTTGGAACGTTGTTTCCCGTGTGCATACGCGACTTCCCTTAGACAGATCCGCGTATGCCTTGAGACATACTCTTTTCATCATAGATCTAGCACATGCTGAATTCCTTTCTTCATTGCCTTCTGTACAAGACATATTCTATCAAGCACAAATTCATCCAGTAAGCTACCATTATCTTTATCAAGTGGGTTGCCTTTCAAGGACAACACTCAGCATCATATTGTCAACAAACATCATATCATATCAGATTTACATCATTTACCAAGTTCATCAAGTCAAGAATAACTTCAACAGGTGGTTTGCCATCAAGGACAACACATGTCAACAGTCGCATGTCTTCATCTTCATTTAGTGGGTTGCCATCAAGGACAACACTCTGCATCATATTGCCAACATTGAACCCCACCGAAAGATTTGCCCGCTCTGATATGGGTCATACACCATCACCAAGGCTATAGGGAACAATGCATTCAAGCTTAGTATTCCACCATTCCTTGGTCTACACCAAGAATTCAATGTGGATTTCCTTCGTCCCTACTTCCCACCTCTACTGGACACCTCTGATATTGCAGAACAACTCACACCAACATAGTTAAACCCAGATTGCATGGAACATGCCACCAAATATTGTATCATGGACATGCAAATCAATAACACTTTCCAACAGAAGATCCAACTATATTGGGTTGTCAAAGCTGGTCAAATCCTGCACCAAGGCAAGTGGTTCACCAGGGAACAAGTTCAACATAAGTTTCCTCATCTCATGGAGGAACTCAACGCAGTGGGGACCATTTCTTCCTAAGGGGGGAGGAATGATCCAGGTGGATATTGGTGGCCACCCACCTATTCCACTTGGGGCCCCACCATTGTCTCTTTCAGTTTTTCACTTTCGGCACAACATACTATTTTTAGCAGTTTTTCGGGTCCTGAACTTCCAAAGCCGTTTTGAGGCCCTAAACGACGTTTTTTTGGAAAAACGGGAGAAACATGGGTCCATGGAATGATGTTTCTCACATCAAAAGTTGTATTCCTCAGATAGATATTTCTAACGAGGTATGGTGCACATCAAACGAAGATCGTATGCCAACGTTACATCCCTAGGAAGTTGAAACACCAATTTACCCAAATGGGGCCCATAGTTTTGGCGCTTCATCTCCTAGGGTTAAGGTTTTGGATGTTTAAGGTTTCCCATTGTTTCTAAATAATAAATAAGCCCTCGAGCCTCATTGTAACATAGTTCAGAGGCCTATAGTCACCACATCTCTTCTGAGAGATAAGCTACTAGTGCCCTAGCTAGTTTATTTCCATTGTGTCTGTAAGAAAATTTCAGTTCTTTGATATTAATAAAATGAAGTGTTATTTTTGCTACATCTTTGTATTTATGGTTATATGTATATTCTATTAGGACTACCATAATCAAAATTATTTCTCCATAACATTAGCTATCAAAGGAAATTTTATTGTTATCCCAGTCATTGTCATTGATATATCGAGGCTTGTTGACTAAATCACCAATGGAATACCAAAATTTGAACTGCGTTACGCAATTCATTAGGAAACGCAGTCTCTGAGGTGTTTCCGTATTTTTTTGGTGGAGAATTGCGTTGGAGATAGGGACAAGAGATGTTACTTTGGATCTTGTTTTGAGTTTATTGACACTCAATTTTGGGCATTAAAGCGGTCCACGGTCGAACTATTTTGGAAGCTTTTGAACCTCCAAAATCTCATTTTCAATCAAAAAATAGATGAGGGTACAATCCCTCACCCTTCCAGTATCAATCCACTTAAATTTTCTTGGATTTTTCGCTTTGAGCTTTTCATGAAAGTACATCACTTTCCTTGATTTTGGAGTCCTTGTCTTCCTACAATTATCCAAGATATCCATAATACAAAACTTCCCTTGAAGGAATCTAAACATTCCCTCCACGATCTTCAAACAAAGGAAACTTATGCAATTTCAAATTCAATTCACTTTAAACATTGTCGTCATTATGATGCTTAACATGTCTAGTCTTGCACTTGGCTCGAATCTTTACTAAATGTGATCGCCATCGCCATTCACCATCCTTCTTCAAAGCCAATGAATCATGAAACCCACAAGAAGATGCTTTGGGACCAATGTCCTCTTTTCCAAATAGCTTTTGCATTTTTTTTTTGACCATTGCATCCTTTAGCACTCACATCTTGTTCACACCAATGTTAAAAAATGATGCATCCTATTGCAATTCCACTTCATGTTGTTTACCTCTTTTAGGAGGAAACATGTTAGAATCCTAAAACATCTTATCACATGAATTAGAAACCTCAATGAAATCAGATTTCAATTTTGATTCATATCCTTGAAAGGCTTCATTCTAAAATTGAATTCGCTAAAATTTTATAGTATATAATTATTTTACCTTAAAATTTGCCAATATTATATATTGTCTAATATAAAATATTTAGAAATCTAAATATTTTTTACAAAATTATCATCAAACATTTTAAATTTTGGAGATTAGAGATTAGTAAGATTCGCCAAGGTTGCTAAACTTTAAGATAAAATTTCATCCTTAAAATTTTACCTGGGTTGGGGTTGGGTTTGGCTTATCCACCGTGGTTTGGTTTCCTAGAACCCCTCCCAGGGTATATTCTACTCCCCATCCACTCCAACCTTAACTTGCAATTGTGGTTCAACATTACAATTCCTCCATGGTTTGAGGTAAGGTTTTCCGCCTTAACATTTAACTTGACCTCCGAACGGTTGTATGTGACCTATCTCCGGAACCGTCGGAGTTAACCCTTCGCACCATCATTAAACTTACCATGACAAAAAAAGTTTCCATATGACATGTCAAAACTCTAGTTCAGTTGACAATTGGGCATGTGGTGACTTTGGTATAAAATCCATGGTATGTTATAACTATGGTCTGGGGCCGGGGGTTAACCCCATGCCCTGACCCGCCGACACCATAACCACTCAAACTTAAATATAATTAGACCCCATAGATATAATAAAGAGCATGTTAGGCGAGTCGATGGAGGGATTTGCTGCTAGGCACTTGGTCGGGCTTTCGAATCTTGTTGAGGCAGTTTGGCCTTATACCAAAGTTTTAGTCCATTCTCGGGAGGCCACGTGGAACATCCGATATCCCCTAGTTGGGCTCTTTTTGCACTAAAAAAGGTAGAAAATTTACTGTGTTATTCTCTAGAGAATTTATCGTGCTAATCATCCTCCAATTCGCACCTACCTGTTGAGATTCAACAAGATGATGAGCTTAGTGAAAACTAAGCACCTTCATTAAGTGGGGCCCGCAGGCTATTTTTAGGTGTATGTCTATTTTTAGACATGGTGAGCATATTCTATAAGTTGCAAGATGCTATTTGTATATGGTTGATCAAGTTGGAAAAATAGATGAAATTCTCTTTTTAGAAGATTGGGTGAAGTCTATTTATACATCACTAATCTAAAAATAGATGCATGTCGATTATTATTAGCCCTTAATAATAATCCGATAATAAATATCAACTTATTCTCTTGGAGCACTTTATTTCAGTGAACAGATTTGGAAAATCAGTGGGCTGAAGGAATTACGCAATTCCTAGGGTGGTTGGTGACTCATGCATGGAGGACTCAGTTAGAACTGAAGTGGCAGAGTTGTGACAAAGTTGGAAGAGTAGTTATGGGAGTTGTTATTTAGTTTAACTTAGTTAAGTGAGTTAAACTCAGTTGTGCTAGTTGTATCTAGTTCTAACTGAAGATACACTAGTGAGAGTTTAGTGAATTGATTATTTAATTAATTCACAACTAGAGACTCACTTGCAACTGAACAAATACAGCAGTTAACTACTTGCATGTCAGTTCCAGTGGAGACCTAGTGGAGAGATAGGTGAAAGGGTGAGATGGACTATATGTTGTGACTATAGTCATGCATTCAATGCATCTGACACACATTGGAGATGCCAAAGAGGATTGCGCAGTCAAGGCAAGGCCAATTCGAATTCATTCAGGGGTCTTCTTCAGCAGGGATTGTGCAGTGGAGGCAGGCTGTCAAGAGGCAAGAAATTGGTGCATAGATATGCAAATTTTTGCATGACAGTGTGTAATGATTATTGATTGTAGTGAGAGCTTGATGTACTAAGCTTTGTCTGAGATTATTACATGATCCATTGATATACATAATATATGATAGTTGGGGCTTCTAGCTTTAAGCTTTTCCGTTAAACAACTGTGTTTATATGCGATTGATTTTGCTTCATATGTGTTTTGCAATTGGTGATTTAATTTCTGCAAAGAATTAAGTGGAAGCATTATGTATTTAACATAAGATTAATTTGTTATATCAGGGGATTTCAGTAATATACATGCATCTTGTATAATTTCTACACTACCTGCAAATTGTTCTACAAATTTCGCCTTTTGCGGCCACATGAAGCGACAGTTTTGCCTCTCGTCGGAAATATTCCCATCGGTTCGAGTGCAATTTTTCAAACCTTTAAATGCACTATGTCGCCCATGAACCAAATAAAAAGGTGTCAAATGGGGAAATGAGCATCATCAGATTTGTTTTGTTTGAACAACCTGCTGATTATTTTGAACCATGGTTGGGGTAGGGTTTGGCTTATCCACCATGGTTTGGTTTCCCGGAACCCTACCAAAGGCAGGTTCCACTCTCCATCCGCTCCAACCTTAACCTTAAACTGTGGTTCAACAATACGGTTCTACCATGGTTTGAGGTAAGGTTTTCCACCTTAACATTTAACTTGACCTCTAAACGGTTGTATGTGAGTTATCTCCGGAACTTCTGAAGTTAACCCTTCTCGCCAACATTAAATTTACCATGACCAAAACAATTTCCATTTGACATGTTGAAGCTCGAGTTCAATTGAAAATTGGGCATGCAGTGAATATGGTCTAAACTCTGTGGTATGTTATAACTATGGTATGGGGTCGGGGGTTAACCCCGCGCCTTGACTCCCTAACACCATAACCACTCAAACTTAAATATAAGTCGACCCCTTAGATATAATAAGGAAAATGTTAGGCAAGCCAGTGGATGGCTTTGCTACTAGGAAGTTGTTCGGGCTTTCGAATCCTCTATAGGCATTTTGGCCTCATGCCAAAATTTTAGTCCATTCTCAGGAGGCCACGTGGAGGCCTCTCATAGGCCCACGTGGCCTCTTCCTATTAGACCACCTCAACAACCCCATGAACTAATATAAATTGACCAACCATCAACGAAACAAGTGGTGACACTTGTCACCATAACATTGGTCCATTAGAAGTATAAGCATTTCCCAGTCATCATACGGATTTTTGACTGGGCATCCCTGCAACCAAATTCTTAAAATTTTAGTTGTTTTCCAAATCGATCAGAGCGCGATATCGGGAGCATCCAATATCGGTTTTGAGTGAATCAAATTGCGTTGGAATCTAGGCGATGATATCTTCGTTATGACGCTGGTTTCGAGCACTTTAAATTTTGAGCATTAAACTAATCCACCAGATCATTCCTCCCCACTGATTTTCGACATCCAAAATCTCATTTTCAGTCAACAAATAGATGAGGGTATAACTCCCTCACCCTTCCAGTCTCAATCCACTTAAATTTTCTTGGATTTGTCGATTTAAGTTTTTCATGAAATTACATCACTTTCCCTGATTTTGGAGTCCTTGTGTTGCTGTCAACAATGACATCTTGCTGCAATTTCCAAGATATTCACAACAGAAAACTTCCCTTGAAGGAATATGAACATTCCCTCGTTGATCTTCAAACAAAGGAAACTTATGCAATTTCATATTCACTTCACTTTGAACATTTTCGTCATGACATTGCCTAACATGTTTAACCTTGCACTTGGTTCGACTCTTTACCAAATGTGATGCCATCGCTATGCACCATCCTTCTTCAAAGATAATGCATTATGAAACCCACAAGAAGACGTTTTGGGACCAATGTCCTCTTTTCCAAATAGCTTTTGCATTTTCTTTTTGACCCTTGCATTCTTTAGCACTGACATCTTGTTCACACCAATGTTCAACAATGATGCATCCTGCTGCAATGCCACTTCATGTTGTTTACCTCTTTTAGGAGGCAACATGTTAGATTTCTGAAACATCTTATCACATGAATTACAAACCTCAATTAAATCAGATTTAAAATTTGATTCATATCCTTGAAAGGATTCATTCTCAAATGAACATTAACAATGCAAAATTTTGACTAGAATTAACCATCATCTTCATTTGTCTAACATTTACAAGACATAAACTCAATTTCTTGCTATGTTCCCTAACAATGTACTCAATCCCATTCTTGAACAAATGATATTTATTCTCATGGCGATGAAAAGTATCTCTCTTATCATAAATATATGGACTTCCCAAAACAATACACATATATCAAGCGAAACTACATCAAGAAAGTTTGAAGTGACTGCAAATCTAAGTATGAACTTCCTTGTCACCTACAATTTTGCAATCTCACATACCCAACCTAAAGGATAAGGTTTAGGATGATGAATGGTTTCTAAATTCAACTTCTTCACAATGTATTCTGAAATAATATTTTTTTATGAACCACTATCAAATAGTGTGTCTATTTTGGTATGTTTTGAAATAACTCTAATGTGGAAAATCTTTATTATTATTTTTTCAATATTGAGTATCATTGAGACAAT
This sequence comes from Pinus albicaulis, assembly GCA_034641835.2. Classification (NCBI taxonomy): domain Eukaryota; kingdom Viridiplantae; phylum Streptophyta; class Pinopsida; order Pinales; family Pinaceae; genus Pinus; species Pinus albicaulis. Next base: position 450,089,293 of record CM076569.1, on the reverse strand, counting down.
TTGAAGAAATAGTACTTGCAATGTCCTTACCTTTCAAACCCATGGTTGTGATATTTGTTTCACCTTCGGAATCAAAACTTAAATCATGTTGTGTAGTTGCAGTTTTCTTTTCTTTCTCGTTGTTTTTGAACTTTTTGGGTCTCATCTCAGGATGAATTTTCCAACAATGATCTTCATCATGGCCCTATTTAGAACAATGCTTGCTTGTAAGTTTTTATTTTTCCATCTTGATGGAAGCATTCTTCTTCCCTTTTCATTTGAACTTACCCTTTCCTTTTTCTCCAGAATCAAAGGTGTTCTCACTTGTTTCATGACAAACATTTTTCCCTTTTGCTTCTAGATGTGTGGCCTATACACAAACTTCATCTAAACTTGTAGGGTTAAAAATGAGAATAGCATGTCTCAAGTAGCTATGTAAACTTCCATTATATTTTATTAAAGTGTCTTGAGATGTTAAATCTACACCCAAAATCAATGCTCTCCTTCTAAACTCTTGGGTATAACTTTGCACACTTCGACCCTTTAATTGCCTACAGTTTTTCCAATCCATGATAGCTTTCTACATGTATGCTAATAGATAAAAATTTCTTCTTATTGCAACAAAAAAATCATTTCGATAAGATAAGACCTTACCATGTTTCTTCATGTCCTCTTGAGTTTTGGCTTCCCACCAAATGAGTGCTACACTTTCCAACCTTAATGAAGCAAGTTGAATCTTGGTCTCATCATGCTTGATCCTTTGTATCCTGCAATACACTTCAAACTGACGAACCCAATTATCTAATTTCTCAGCATTTACCTCTCCATTATATAATGATAATTCAAACTTTATGTCAATTTTCAAAAGTGGAGTTTTACCATGTTTGTTTGGAGAATGTGGAGGTGTTTTTGAAGTAGTTGATGTAGAAGATGAAGATGGTGAAGATGGAGGTGAGGATGGAGGTGAGGATGGAGGTGAAGAAAAAGGTGGATTTAAAGGTGGTTTGTCACCATTCCCTTCATTCCCTTTTGGAAGCTTATACCCATCTCCTCCATTTACTTTTGGAGTTTTATGTCCATCTCTGTTTGGAGGATTGGAGCTCCCACCTTGCAACCTTGTATTCGTCTCTTCATACAATACTTTCACCATTTGTGTCATTTGAAAGAATGCATTTCTAAAAGCATTCTCAACCTTTGACATATTTTCGTGCTCTCCTTCATGTGCCATGAATGGTGAGGCTTTTGGTGAAACTTGAGGAGAAATTTGTGGTGGAGATTATGGCATATGTTCTCTCCCTGACCTAACTTCAGGACTTTCTACCACAAGATTTCCTTCTCTTTTCACCTTCAACGTTGTAAGCATCATAACACTTGCAATAAAATTAAACCCTCAAAATAACCAAATAACCAAAGCTCTGATACCAAATTGATTTGTATATGTAAACTTGAGAGTTTATGGTGAATTGAAAGTGTAATGTTTAGGTTTTTAGCCAATTATGTCAACTACATTAACACATAAACATGCTTTTAAAACTCAGTTTTGTAGAAAATAAAGAATACATCAGTACCATAACAACATACACAAGACAACAAATGATAAAGGAGTTCACCTCTCCTGGGCTACATCTCCTGGTCCAACATCCAATGTTTGACCTCTTTCATTATGCTAAAAAATATGTGTTTACATCATTTTATAGTGCTCAAAATGGAAAAACAATGTCTCTGATGGCTCCACAATAGGAAAAAACCCCTAGTTTGGCTCTTTCTGCACTCAAAAAGGTTGAAAATTGACCGAAATTTGCTCCAGAGAATTTTTCCGGCTAACTGTCCTCCAATACGCATCCACATGCAATTTTTTTTACAAATTCTGCCTTTTGCGCCCACGTGGAGCGAAAATTTTGCCTCGTGCCAGTGAAATTCTCGTCGATTTGGGTGGAATTTGTCGAACCTTTAAATGCACTATGTCACCCATGAACCGATTAAAAACGTGCCAAATAGCATGATGAGTGTCATTGGATTCATTTTGTTTAGACAACCTACCGATTAGTTTGAACCATGGTTGGGGTTAGGTTTGGATTATCCACCGTGGTTTGGTTTCCAAAAACCCTACACACGGTAGGTTTCTCTCCCCATCCGCTCCAACCTTAACATTCAACTGTGGTTCAACACTACGGCTCTTCAATGGTTTTAGGTAAGGTTTTCCACCTTAACATTTAACTTGACCTCTGAACGATCATATGTGACCTATCATTTTTGAGCTAATTTTTTCCCCTAATTTAGATTCTGATCACTCCTTCCCACTGACATGCTTTTGGACCCACAAAATCTGTTTATCTCACGAGTGTTGAACACTCTTCTGTTTCCAAAGTTCGACCATCTTGATTCTACTTGGAGAAATTTTCATGACAACCACTTTGTCACTAACATGTCTTCCCTTGCCTTGCAAATAGCTTGGCTCTTCAACCATTGTTCTCCTTTTGTTGCTGACCCACACCAACACTTGTGGGATGCTTGCTGATATAACACTTTTGTTGTACCAAATTTATTCCTAGGTGCCTTCCCATTGAGAATCATGTTCCTCCTTTGCACAATGAGTGAACTACAATAAATAGCTTCCAACGTCAATAAAAAATAAGAAAAGAAATGACCATTATTTTACCTCCACGGTTCTAAATTCCGCATCTGAAAGAATGCATTTTCCATCTCCTTCTCTTCTTGGCGTCAACACATAAAATAGTCAACAATGGCTGCAAACTTTCTTGACATTTTGTCATAAACATAAGATATTCAAATTCAACCATCAATCTGAAAAACACATCATACAAGAAACAAATTGACGACATATCCTCTTGCTCCTTCAAAGCAAATAATTTCACATAATGTGAACATTGCCATGTACTTTCACATCTTGGTGTCAAAACTTATTGACCAAACACAAGCCTAAAAAAACATGCCTCTTCAAACAAATGAATCTCAAGTCAAGCATAAGCATGTGTAAAAACTTGATGATTATTTTCCCAAAACAAAAAGAATTTCACATCTCATGAAACACTTCGTCAACATCTCCTTTTCATCCTTGGAGACAAAATAAACTCTTCTAAGTTGATCTGACATGCATGCAACACATAAAAAACACAATACATGTTGAACAAAGCAATCCACTAACACATGTCAATTACTCATGCATGTTCAAACACAATGAAATCATCAAAATTTCACTGTTCATACACACAGACTCTCATGCATATATATAATTCTTCAACTCTCTCACAAGTAAAATCATAAGTACAAGAATCCCATTCATATGTACATGTACTCAAAGCTGAAATGAACAAACTTTGCTACAATAAAGTGAGTCAACATACTCCACTTTCAATCACATTCTTGGCATAAAAATGCAACATGCATTCCCTTGGCAAAAAATGCATCAACATCAAAAGACATGCAAAGTCTTAGTTGAATAAGAAATCTAACCACCTCTTACCAAACCATTTCAATGATGCTTCTTTCATCATGTGAATCATCTTGACTCACATCAGTTATGGAATCTTATTTTCCATTCTTTCCATTCTCTTTCTCCACCTTCTTCAAATGTCGTGGATGACTTACTGAATACAAAGTCCAACACTTGTCTACAAGATTACCTTGCTTATGGAAAGGAGTGAAAAACAATTGTCTCTTCTTTTCAACATAATCTGCTTTGTTCAAAGGACCTTTAGCTTTCTGCTTCATTTACTTTGAAAGTTTCATGTGCATGGCTATCTTCTTCCAACACCTTGAAACATTATGGTTATCCAAACCACAAAAGGAGCGTGCAACTTTTCTCCAAATCTTATGTGATAATTTGCCATGTTTATCATAATTAAAAGCAACTTGATTAAAAACATATTTATACCTTGAACATTCACCTTTGTCGCCTTCTTGAGGAGGTGAATTTGATGAAGTAATGGCTCTCTTTGGAATACCAACAATGCATTCAAAGACTGGAGAGCTTTCAATATTATCTTGTTCGTCATTCTCATTAGTTGCATGCTTATGAGCACCTTCATGCAAAGTGGGTGCAAAACTTTTGCATTCCTCATGAACACAATCTTCACAAGCTTGAGTTAATGAACATGAAATGAAAGTCCTTCTTGGAACACCTTCATATTCCTTCATGGTTTTAGAGCTTTCTCTATCATGTTGTTCATAACCAAGACCCAAATACTTTGGCCTTTCCTCAACAACAATTGGCTCAACTATGCCTTGTGAATGCTTTCCTATTTCTTTACCTTCATAGCCCATCTTTGTCAATAATTTGGACCCTATTCCTCTAGTGTGTCTTTCAAAAGAACCTACACATTTATCTTGAGAGGAAATTGAAGATAAACTTGAATTTCATACCTCTTTTTCAATCATATGCTTGGATAAGGCTTCTTTGGCATCATGGAGTTGAGTCTCCATCTCATGCATCCTTTCAAGGTTCTCATTTGCAATATGGATATGATTCTCCATCTCATGCATCTTTTCAATAAGCTCTTGCTTCTCCTCCTTCATGGAAATCATCTGCTCTTGAAGTTTAATGCTCTCCCTCTTATCTTCATACTTCTCTTGCATCTTATCAATCATGATGTAGAGTTTCTGCAACATCTCTTTATCAAAGAGTTTTTGTAAGGAATATAGACTAGAAGCATCACTTAATGACGCTGCCATCACACATGCAATGCATACAAAGCTTCTTTGTTGTGATTTGAGAATTGAATTCTCAATCTTGACTTTTTCCTTCACACATAAACTTAACAAACTGTTAAATTCTCCTTGCACAAATTCAACAACCAATAATTATAGAAGAATTAGCTAACCTTGTCTAAAGTGAGCTAAACTTTTTCTTTGATACCAACTTCATCTAAATATGGGAAAACTTGATATTGCTATGCAAGATCCCTTATCAATATTAAAATGTGTTTAAGGATCGTCTCATTTAACCATTTGTGTAGGGGTTTATGTGTGTAGTTTCATGTGTCTTTGATGATCAAATTATGAGTTAATTAAATTTTTAAAACATATAAACAATCATTGAATTTGCCCTCAGTGATGAGTTAATTAACAGCTCCTCTAGGTTTGAGCTCCAACATTAGTGGCCATGGGCTTGTTTAATCTCCAGAGTGACAAAATCACCTTCAGATGTGCTCCAACGCCTCTATAAATTGTATCACTATGTTCAGAGCATCAAATACATCAAAAATTGACTATTCCCTCACTGAAAACGGCCTTCAGCTAATCTGGGCATGGCTTTCCCTCTTGGTGGCCCTTAGCTTAAAAATTTTTCAAGTGACCAAAAACACCTGTAGATGAGCTCCATTGCCTCTAAAAGTTGTTTCAATGGATTCAAAGCATGCCAATCTCCTAAATATCACTATCCTTGAAAAAAAATTGACCAAAATAGGCCTCATTAAAGTTTTCCCTGGATTTTGCCTCTAAATCTGGAAAACTGCTAGTTAACTCCGACAAATTTGGAAGTGGTGCCAGATTTGGAGATTCTGCTAAAAATCTGCCAAGTTAACTACCGGATTAATTATGGCTAACTACAAATTAATTTTTCATTAAGTGTGCACTAATCCCGCTTAATTGGGTGCTCAACCAAGGTCATATGGTGAGGTCTCATGCGGAGGAGGGCTGGCCCCTCCCGTTGCTCCGTTTGAATCCACAACAATGTTTAAGTATAAGCAGAGCACCTTCATTTTCAACGTACTATCTTGTGGTGTATTGGTAGAGCGGTGGAGTGGAGAGGTGGAGGTCATGGGGTTGAACCCCAACCTTGCCCCTCCTTGCTTGTTTTTGCACCAAAAAACAATATACGCGTATTATACGCTTCCACCTTTAAACATGTCGCTCCAAAATATATACATCATGCCCAGACTTTGGATAAGTTTCCACCATGTTGGATGTATTAAAACTCGACCATATAATATGCCATCTCATATATATCAAATGCCAACACGTGTATATATATATATATATATATATATATATATTAACCTCCATCTTCGAACTTTTTCATGAAGCCAATGTTTTAAATGCCATAAAACCTTTATAATATGGTTAGTAAAAATCATGCTAATGTAATGTTTTAAAATGGAACTTTGGGTGGAATTTAAATAATATAATAAAGTTTTAAAAGTAATATAATATATGATATTTAAAATAATATATATATATATATTAACCCAACTTTTATACATTAAAAATATTTTCCCACATAAAATTCATGAACCCACATTCAATCTTGGAGGATATTGGGCGATTTTTACTTTCACAAACTAAACTGACGAATCCCGCAGTGATACTTGTCACAATCCCATTGGACTAAAAACTGAAGAATATTCACTGCATTCTGAATGGACTGCCATGTCATCAGATGTACCTGTTCTACAAAATTTCCCTATTCTAAACGACGATCAGCAGACCCTAACTCCTTCATTCGAACTCGGTTTTCAATGAAACGAGTTGTGTAGGATTTCTTGCGACGGGCCAGTGGCTTTCATTCTGGTTTGGTGCAATTCTGAGCACTTTCATTTTTGAGCTAATTTTTGCCCCCGATTCAGTTTTTTATCATAAACTCCCTTAAAACTTGCTTGTAGTGATTAGTTTGATCATCTTCATTCTTCTTTATTTGGGTTCAATTACTTATTAACCTTCACTTATGACTTTTCTAAATGCATTTGGATTTACTTAAAACTTAAGAGTAAAGTTTTTTGGCATATTTTTGGCCTACAAGGCCCTTGTAGAAAAATAATATGGGCATCAAATTTAGAAGTTTGGAACAAATAATAAGGATGAAAATGCCAATAATAAATTTACAACTCATTACACTACATACGGCATTCATATGTGACATACTATCCCATATACAACACAAAATAATTGTGTTTAAAAAAGAAAAAAATGCACATTAAAAGAATTGGAAAATTGTATGATTGAATCTAAGGAAGGCATCATGTCTTCATTTTTTAGTGGAAGCCATTAATTGTGAAATTTACATAGCTAATTGCGCTCCCATAAAGGATTTAAAATATATAACACTAGAAGTAACATAGAGTAACATTTAACCAAATTATGAACCACTTTTATGGGTTTTGTAATGAATCATCAACTCACATTCATGATGAGAAAAGGAGAGCATTATAGCCCAAATGTGAGAAATGCATTTTTTGGGTACTCTGAAGATGCAAGAGGTTATAGACTTCTTCAACCCATTTAGACAAAAAGTATTATTGGGAGAGGTGCTAATTTTGAGTAAGGTCTCTTAGTGTGTGTTCCTAAATTAGTGTTTTTTTCCATCTTTGGCTTGTAAGCCATCTTTGATGAATGTGATATCTTTTGTTTCCAATTTTTTTACTAGTGCCCCTATGTCAGTTTCTTCTTCTTTAGATGATGACAATGAGGATGAGAACTTAGTTATGCTTGGTCACCTTCCTCCATTAAGATCATTGAATGTGAAACATCACTAGTGATCCAGGTGGACATTGGTGGCCACCTGCCTATTCTTCGTAGACCCACAGTCAGTTTCATCAGTTTCCTTGTTTATAACAGCATTTACTATTTTTAGCATTTTTTCGGGTCCTAAACTTTCGGAGTAGTTTTTACCCCCTAAACGACGTTTTTTTGAGGTTCGCAAAAGGCTTTTAATTCTAGGCAAGGGCCTGAGGAAAATCCTATAACACTCAGAGAGATATTTTCAACAAGGTATCAAATGCGCCAAATGGAGATAATATGGCCAAGTTACGACCCTGGGAAGTTGGCTGCCCAACTAACCCCAATGTGGTCCACAAACCCTTGGCATTCCATATCTCGGGGTTAGGGTTTTGGTTGTTTATGGTTTTCCCTTATTGCTCAATAATAAAAAGGCCCTTTAACCTCATTCTAACATAGTTCAAAGACATGTAGCCGCCACATCTCTTCTCAAAGATAAGCTACCATTGACCAAGCTAGTTTATTTCATTTTTGTATGTAAGCATATTTCCGTTCTTTGATATTAATGAAATGAAGTTTTATTTCTGTTGCACTTATGTGTTTATGCTTATATATGTATTCTATTGTTTTCCTACATAAGTTTAGATCAACTAGTGGCACAACTTCCTACGTGGTTCCATAAAACATGAGAAGCAACTAGGGATCTAGTAGGTGATCCTAATGTTTAGTACCATACATGTTCATAGTTCCATTGTGCATTCCTCTCTTTTGGCTCAAGTTTCAAAAAAGCATGATCCAAAAACATTTGTAGAAACTTTTGACCATCCAAATTAGGATGCAGCAACAAATGAAGAATATCTTCAGATCTTATCCCTCTTTCAAGAGGAATAAAATTTGTTATATGTAAATGGGTGCATGATACTAAGCATGCAACAAATGGAAGTGTTAATATAAGTAAGGTATGTTTGGTTTTCAAATGATTTTCTCGAGTAGAAGGGGTTGACCATACTAAAACCTTTTCCCATACAAAAAAACTAATTCCATCCACCTTGTTCTAGCCCTTGCAACATCAACAAATGGGAGGCCCATTGGATGTCAAATCTACCTTCTTGAATAGTGATTTACAAGAAGAAATTTACATAGAAAAAAATCTTGATTATATTCAAAATGACTAGTCCTATTTGTCACCTTGGTAAATATATCTATGGCCTTAAGTAAGCTCCTCAAGCTTGGTATGCTAAAATTGATAGCTTCCTTCTTGAAATTGACTTCTTTAGGTATCATTCTGACTCCAATGTCTCTAAGAAGAAAGTGAGTGACCATATCAAAATACTCGTTCTCTATGTTTAGTTATAACAACCCTGGTGAAAATTCCATGTAATAAAGTTAAAAATAATAACCATGGTTGATGGGACACTTATTCCAAGCTGAATGTTGGGAAAAACATCATAGTGGGTGTTAATTTCGGTTTATTATGGCTAAAGGAAATTGACAAAGGCAATGGCAAAGGCTTTGGAAAGGCATGAGGCATTAATTGACATTTATTTATGAAAATAATGAAAAATAGGAGAAAATGAAGGTGAAAGGTCACATGTTGCACGTGAAGAGGAAAGTGAAGGAAAATAATGCAAAATGAAGAAAATAGAGGCCTCATTGATAAAAAGGCTTATGAGGATCAATTGCCAAGATTTTGCCCAAACTTTTGTCAGTTCAATTTTAGAGCTCTCTCATTATTCTCTCTCTCTCTCTCTCTCACTCTCTCTTGGACACATAGTTTTCTTGGAGCACTTTGGCATTGGAGCAAGAAATGCAAGAAAGCAAGAAGGAGGAAGCAAGCACAAAGGAGTAGGAATCAAGCAACTACATCAACATTCTCGGCAGGTATCGATTTTCATGTGTGTTTTCCTTGCTAAATATGGCATGCATGGTATTGCATGTGGTTCTTTTCTATCATGGCATGGGTTTTGCCAGGTGTTACAGTGCTTTTTAGCCTAACCTTTCCATTTCCGTATAGCTTTGATGAGATGGGTTCTCATACTTAGGTTGAGCTGGATTGCCAGATGATTTCGAAACTGAGTGGGTGGATCTCCGAAATGAAAAACACATGGCCTAGTGGTCCCTGAACCAGACTGTGGATCACAGTAAATCCACAGGCCTAGTAACCCTTGAACTGGACTGTAAGTTTCGGTAAAGCCACATTGTGTGTCTTAGTAGGCCTAAGAATCATTTCCGGTGAATGACGAGATATATGGTAAAGCCAAGAGGTGGATTGATCTCTATTGGGACTAGTAGTCCCGGGATGGGATGTATGATAAAGCCTGGAGAGCGGGTCTTGGTGTAGGGCCTAGTGATCCCTAGATCAAACTGTGGATTACGGTAAAGCCTGAGAGACTATGAGGCACTCAAAATCTTCATAGTGTGGGCAGAGAAATCCAATAACATTCATGCTTGTTTGGTTAATTTTGGTTGGTTATGAGTCCCAAATTCATGCTTGGAATTTGGCATGGGGGTGATTGGATGAAGAGAACTTAACTCAGCCAATCTATGGTTGGGTGGAACGCGGAAGTCCCATCTCCGGTTAGTTTCTACATTCATTAAGGAGAAATTCATTCCCTTGGTATTTGGTATGAAAATGTACTAATTTATATGTGGATTTTGTTGTTGTTATATCCATGGTATTTATGTTGTTATTATGTTGGTTATGAGCATGTATTTTAACAGTGATTGTGTATGGCTCTCTCCATGTTTTTACTTGTAAATGAATGCACAATGTATCTATGGTCAAATAGATTGTATGACAGCTAATGATGTAGGGGAGAAATGCTTCTTAGCAATTCTCAGATAAGTACGAGACCTCTTTTCCATGTCATGTTGTTTATACCTATAGCTTTCATGTTTGTCACTCATCCGATGGATCAATTTTATGCTCAAAAATCAAAGTTGTCAGAATGGATCGAAACTAGAACAACCACGTAAATCTCATTGTTTTGAATCCGACGCAACTCGTTTCGCACAAAACCGACACTGTATGCTCCTGTAATCAAGTTTTGTTCATTTGTGGAAACAACAAAAAATTTGTTTTGGGTTTGCAGGGCTGCACAGTCAGCAGTTCATACTGCTAACTAGACCTTGACTGTATAGACTGACTTGTTTTTTTCGACCCATCACATTTTGACACTTCACAGGTTACTGTTGGTTCGTTTATGGATTAATTTGATTGGTTGAGGTTGGTTTGAAGTGGACCAACCAGGAGGGACTGCGTGGGCCAACCAGAGGCTGCCATGTGGCCTCCTGGTGGCCACCAAAATTTTGTTAAAGATCAAGCAGCAGCCCCGAGGATCGAACATAAGATCTCCAACAACACAACAAAGCCTCTTATCATCCATGTTACACATGGTTCTTACCCCTATAGTTCTTCACTATTATTTAAACTTTATTTGTGTTGGCATCGGGGGTGGGGACCGGGGTTAACCCCGACCCTGGTCTGCAGATCAGGGTTAGGGGCTAACCTCGAACCATTATATATATGCAATGTATTGTTAACCTAATTCAGAGGCACTAAATTAAGCCACATCGCAACCATATTATATTGTTATAACCCAAAGTAATTATGGCATGGTATGTGTATCAATAGAGTTTTTAATACACACCAAACCCATTACATAAACATTTAAACCAAAATTTTCAACCAAATACACCGGTGGAGCAAACCTTACCATATATAGCATTGAACTGGTGGTTAAACGTGTTCATATGCAGCGGCTCCAACATAATATGTCAAGGTATATTCCACGGCAATGTTAACTCTGACGAGCAGGCGTGTTCACATGATAGGCAATTTATGCATAGTTAGTCTATGGTGACTCTACTTGCTAACCCTAACTCCAAACCACCACCACATGTGAACCAACGCCCCCAACATTATATGCCACGATTAGCTTGGAGTCTGGTGGGAAAACACAACCAAAAGCCCAAGATCAATGGCCGAGAGTGCACCACTTAGCAAGAAATTAGTCGGATAGTGGGCTCACCGGCCCAATTAACAAGGCAAAAATTTGCACCCGGCGCGACAGGAATCCCATTGGCGTGGGGAAAATTTGTTGTCCCACGTGGCCGACAAAGCCCGAATTTGTAGGACACATTGCAGAAGGCGCGATTTGTAGGAAAGATAGTGCAGAAAACTTTGGGAGGGCATAAATTTTTCAGTTTTTGGCCTTTTTGGGAGCAAAATGAGGCTAGACAGGTTTTTGACAGTTCTAAAGTCATTGGAGCTATTTTTTAAGCAATTTGAGCACTGTAACTTGATGTGAACACCATTTTTTGAGCATAATGAAAGAGGCCCAACCATTGAAGTTTGACTTGGAGATGTAGCCCAGGAGGGGTGAACTTCTTCATCATTTGTTGTTCTGTGTTTGTTGTTATGGTGATGTTGTCTCATATTTTTTGCAAAAACTAAACTTTTAATTCATGATTATGTGTTTAAGAATTTGACATAAGAGACTTAAAACCTTAATTTATTCTCTTTCAAAATTTTACATGATCCTCAAGCAATTTCATATACAAAAAAATTTGGTATGAGAGCTTAGGTTTCTTTGTTGGTGTGAGGGTTTAACTTATTTGCAAGTGTTTCTGATGCTTACAAGGTTGAAGCTCAAGAGAGGAGAATGAAAGCTTGTGGTTTCAAATCCTCAAGTTAGATCAAGGACAAGGAGAGAAAGTTTGCCACAATCTCCGCCACAAATTTCACCTCAAATTGTACCTGAAGCTTCAGCAAGCATGTCACATGAAAGAGAGCCTAACAATATGTCAGAGGATGAAAATGCCTTTAGAAAATCATTCTTTGATATGACGCAAATAGTTAAAGTTCTCTATGAGGAGAGAAACAAAAGGTTTCACGGTGAGAGCTCCAATCCTCCAAAGGGAAATAAGTCTTAAAAAGGAGATGGAGGAGATGGAGCCAAGACTCCAAAAGGTAATGGAGAGAATGGTAACAAACCACCTTTGACACCACCATTATCTTCACCTCCATCCTCACCACCATCTTCACCATTATCTTCTTCCACGACAAGCCCTTCAAAAACACCTCCACATTATCCAAAAGGTCATGGTAAAACTCCATTTCTAAATCTTGATATAAAGTTTTAATTGTCTATGTATGATGGAGAGGTAAATGTTGAAAGATTAGATAATTGGGAATGCCAAATTGAAGTGTATTCTAGGATACAAAGGATCAAGGATGATGAAACCAAGATTCAGCTTGCTTCATTAAAATTGGAAAGTGCAGCTCTTATTTGGTGGGAAGCCAAAAATCAAGAGGACATGAAGAAACATTTTTAGGTCTTAACCTCTTGGAATGATTTTGTTGTTGTCTTGAGAAGACAATTTTATCCATTAGCATACATTCAGAAAACTATAATGGACTGGAAAAACTTTAGGCAAGGAAAGGGACAAAGTGTGCAAAGCTATACTCAAGAATTTAGGAGAAGAGCACTAATATTGGGTGTGGATTTAACATCTCAAGAAACTTTGATGAAATACACTGGAGGTTTGCATAGTTACCTAGGACATACAATTCTCATGTTTAACCCTACAAATTTAGATGAAGTTTGTGTACAAGCCACACATCTAGAGGCAAGCGAGAAACATGTTTCAGATGAGACAAGTGAGAATACCTTCGAGTCTGAAGAGAAAGGAAAGGGTAAGCTCAAGGGAAAAGGAAAGAAGAATGCATCCATCAAGTTGAAGAAAGATAAGCTCGCATGCAAACATTGTTCCAAAGATGGACATGATGAAGATCATTGCCAGAAACTTCATCCAGAAATGAGACCCAAGAAATTTAAAAACAAGGAGAAGGAGAAGATAGTTGCAACAATACAACATGATTTAGGTTTCGATTCCGAAGGAAACAAAGATCGCATCAATGGGCTTGAAAGGTAAGAACATAGCAAGTACTAGTTCTTCAAGTTGCCTTAATGATACTCAAGATGAAGAAACAAGAACTGAGCTTTTCCATATTAGAGTTGTTTCAAAACATACCAAGATTGACACATTGTTTCAGAGGACATTGTCAAGAAGTTAAATTTAGAGACCATTCCCCATCCTAGACCCTATCCTTTAGGTTGGGTATGTGAGAATGCAAAATTGCAGGTTACAATTAGGTGCATCCTTAGATTTGCAATCACTGCAAACTTTCTTGATGAAGTTGAACTTGACGTAATTTTGTTTGATATTTGTGGTATAGTTTTGGGAAGCCCATATCTTTGTGATAGGAGAGAAAGCTTTCATCGCCATGAGAATAAGTATCACTTGTTCAAGAATGGGATTGAGTATATTGTTAGAGTGCATAGTAAGAAGATGAGTTTGTCTCTTATGAATGCTGGAAAAATGAAGAGAATTGTCAATGCTAGTCAAAATTTTGCTTTGTTAATGTTCAAGCATAAAGATGTTGTGAATGAAGCCTTTCAAGGAAATGCATAAAATGAAAAATCTTATTTCATAGATGTTGTTAATTCAAGTGATAAGATGTTTCAGGATTCTAACATGTTGTCTTCTAAAAGAGGTAAACAAGATGAGGTAAATTTGCAGTAGCATGCATCATTGTTGAACAATGATGTGAACAAGATGCCATTGTTAAAGAGTGCAAAGGTCAAAGAGAAAATGCAAAAGAAATTTGATAAAGAGGGCATTGGATCCAAAGGTTCTTCTTGTGGGTTTCACAATGTGTTGTCTTTGAAATGGGTGGTGTATGGGGATCACGATCACATTTGGTTAAGGGTCGAGCCGAGCGCAAGACTAGACATGTCAAGCATCATCATGTCGACAATGTTCAAGGTGAGAAGAATTTGAATTTGTTCAAGTTTCCTTTGATTGGCAATTGATGAGGGAATGTGTTTGTTCCTTCAAGGAAAGTTTGTTGTTCTGCATATTCTGGGAAATTGTAGCAAGATGGTATCTATGACAACAAGTCAAGGTCTCCAAAATCAGGGAAAATGATCAATTTTCATGAAAAGCTCAAAACGTTGCATTCAAGCAATTTTTAGTGGATTGAGACTGGAAAAATGAGGGAGCTAAACCCTCATCTATTTATTGACTGATAAAGAGATTTTGGAAGTCCAAAATCTTCCAGTGGGGAGGAATGATCTAGTGGATGAATTTTATGCTCAAAATTCAAAGTCATCGGAATGGCTCGAAACCAGAATGACTGCGTAGATCTTGTCGTTCTAAATCTGGCGCAACTCATTTCACACAAAACCGGCATTGTATGCTCCTGTAATTGAGTTCTGTTCATTTGTGGAAACAAAAAAAAAATTGTTTTAGGTTTGCAGGGTTGCACGATTAGCAGTCTGTACTACTGATTGGACCCTGACTGTACAGGTTGACTTGTCTTTTTCGACCCATCACATTTTGACACTAGGCAAGTTACTTCAGGTGCCTTTATGGAGGAATTTGATTGGTCAAGGTTGGTTTGAAGTGGACCAACCAAGAGGGACCACGTGGGCCAACCAGAGGCTGCCATGTGGCCTCTTGGTGGCCACCAAAATTTTGTTAAGGTATGAGAAGCAGCGCCGTGGATCAAACACAAGACCTCCAACAACACAACAAAGCCTCCTACCGTCCGCGTTACGCATGGTTCTTACACCTATAGTTGTTCACTACTATTTAAACTTTATTTGTGTTGGCATCGGGGGTGGGGACTGGGGTTAACCCCCGACCCTAATTCGCAGACTAGGGTTAGGGGCTAACCCCGACCCATTATATATATGAAATGTATTGTTAACCAAAGCAGTAGGTGTTGAATTAAACCACATCGCAACCATATTATATTGTTATAACCCAAAGTATTTGTTGCATGGTATATGTATTGGTGAAGTTTTAATACACACCAAACCCATTACATAAACATTTAAACCAAAGTTTTCAACCAAATACACTAGCGAAGCAAACATTACTATATATACCACTGAACTGACGGTTAAAAGTGTTCATATGCAGTGGCTCTAGCGTAAGATGTCAAGGTTTATGTCACGACGATGTTAACTTCGACGAGTAGGCGTGTTCACACGGTTGGCAGTATATGCCACAGTTAGTCGGCAGTAACTCTACTCGCTAACCGTAATCTAGACAACCACCACATGTGAATGCAACCGCCCCCAATATTATATGCCACAGTTAGCCTGGTGTCTAGTGGGAAAACACAACCAAAAGCTCGAGATCAATGATAGAGACAGCGCCACTTGGCGAGAAATTGACTGGATAGTGGGCTCACCAGCGCGATTAACCAGGCGACAATTTGCACCAGACGTGACGAGAATCCCGCCGACGTGGGGAAAATTCGTTGCCCTACGTGGCCGACAAAGCCCAAATTTGTAGGAAAAATTGCAGAAGGTGCGATTTGTGGGACAGATAGTGCAAAAACTTTGGGAGGACATAACTTTTTCAATTTTTGGCGTTTTTGGGAGTAGAAAGTGGCTAGACAGGGGTTTTGACAGTTTTGAAGCCATTGGAGCTATTGTTGAAGCCATTTGAGCTTTGTAACTTGATGTGAACACCATTTTTTTACCATAATGAAAGAGACCCAACCATTGGAAGTTGGACCTAGAGATGTAGCTCAGGAAAGGTGAATTCCATCATTTGTTGTTTTGTGTTTGTTGTTAAGGTGATGTTGTATCATATTTTTTGCAAAAAATGAACTTTTAATTAATGATTATGTGTTTAAGAATTTGACATAAGAGGTTTAAAACCCTAATTTATTCTCTTACAAAATTTTACATTATCGTCAAGCAGTTTCATATACAAATCAATGACATGTTTGACAAAATGCATGTCATGGCTAGGAGGGATCCAGATGAGTTCTTGTTGATGTGATTGATTATGTATCATTGTTCTGTTGTTATTTATCATCTATGAACTTTTCATGAAGTTCTGGGCAGAACACTGGGTCTTGGGCCTGAAAAGGTAGCTCAAATCCCGGGGATGCTGGCTTGTAAGCGTGTGCCTACGTCTATGGCTCAAAGAGGTCAATAGGTCAGTGTGACCCATGGGTAAGAGGCCTGAAAGGTTGGTTTATCTCCTGGGGGTTTCATTGATGATGTACAAGGTATGTATGTTGTGTTTCCGTTGGTTCCACTTCCTTAATGTCACCTAGGAGGTTGAATCTCATTATAGTAGCCTCGCGTTGCATGTTTACCCCGGTTGGCCGGTTACTTGGGTAGATGTGGGAAGAGGGTGTTACATTAGTGACCTCAAATTTCTAACTTATGTGAAATCTAGTACTAAGAAGAAATTTGGCAATATAGACTTAATACATTTGCATTATTTTCTTGGTCTCAAAGACCTGCAAACAAAATAATGGATTTCCCATTCTCAGTATACATGTGACCTTCACCACTTTCAAATGGAAGATTGTAAACTAAACCAATCTCCTATTCAATATAGAGTCTAACTTGTTTCCACCTGTACCACACCCAAAGTAAATATCACTTTATGTTTTTAGGTGGTAACATTTTGCATTTAACTCATACATATTTTCATATTTCCTTTGGTATTAGTCTTGTTGCTTGGTATATCCTAACACCCCATGACAAACATTGAAAAGAAACAAAGAAGATACTTCAACACATCCCAAGTATGATTCAATTTGGGATACTAGAAAGGCCTCTAGTTTGGTATATCGATTTTGAATACTACTATATAACCATTGATGTTTAATGTTTGGAGGTTCACAAGACCATAAAGGCCTCCAATTTTCCTCATTGCACAGTAAGAGGACAAGCCTAATGTTTGTTATTAGAATACATAATTTCGAATTGAGTTCCCTAATAACTAAGGGAGGAATCTAGATATGTCACAATTCCCAACAATTTGGTCACACAAGAAAACACTAGAATTCATGCATCCTTAAGAGGCATGTGTGTACATCACAATCACCAGCAATTATAGTCACATAGGTAAACAACATTATGAAATAACCATAGACAAATCCTAGAGAAAGCATTATTATTGACAATATAATGAAACATCGTCATATAGGAGTTCTTCATCAACCCTCAACTTTGTCTAATGTTCCCGCCCCTTTTGATTTTATTAGCTTGTAATATGTGTGAGAGAGAGAGAGCTCCTATATGATAATGCTTCATTATAGTGTCGACCATAGTGCTACCTCTAGACTTAATCCATAGTTGTTTCGTAATGTTGTTTACCTATGTGACCATGATTCAAACACAGACACACATGGTTTGAAATCCTCTAAAGATGTTAGTGTTTCAAGGATTTCTAGCTCCTCTACTTTATAACCACTATTGTTTAGTATATGAATTTTTGCGAGATTGCAAAGGCCTCTTGTTTTCATTAATGCATGAAAAGAGGACAAATCCAAAGTCATTAATAATGTTGACAAGGCTTTGATGTGCACCAACTCATCAGAAAAGGTGATGTTGAGATGTTGAATATTGGGGAAATCAACTTTAGAAAGGATACATTATATTCCTTGATCAGATGGTCTTAAGAAACCTAGTTGAAACATGCATTGGTCGATGGACGACTCTAGTTTATTCAACCCTTTCCCCCCATCGACTCTATCAATGTCTCTTCACCAACGCTTTAAAATGGCAATTTGAGCAATAGAGAATACATTACTAAATGTAAACTTTCAAGATTTTTCATTTTTAGAACAATAATATGTAACATAATCCATAACATTGTATTTGTGAAGTTGTTAATTGAGCCAACAATTCAATTAATTTGAGAAAAACATTTAGTTTAAGGAAGTTGCACAATCATAATTTCTTTAAGCTCCTTAGATCACTTAGCAAAGGTCTCCAATAGAAATTTGTCACATGAGTTAACAACATTATGAAACAAATATGTATAAAGCTTGTAAAGAGAATTGTGGCCATCATTGTATGAAACCCTATCATACAAGAACTCTTTGTTAACCCTCACCTCTGTCTAATATGCCCACCTTATATATATATATATATATATACAAACACCTCCTATTTTCCTCAATGCATAATAAGAGGATGCGTCTAGCATTGGTTATTAGAATCTAGAATTTCAAATTGAGTGCCTTGATGGCCAAGGGAGGCATTTGGGTACATTGCAACCACCAACAAATTAGTCGCATAGGTAAACAACATTATGAAACAACCATGTATAAAGCTTACAAAAGAGCATTATGGTCGACAATGTAATGAAACACTATCATAAATGAGCTCTTTGTCAACCTTCACTTTTGTCTGTGCCCACACTATATGCTTTTATTAGCTTGTAATATATTTTATACAACTTGAAATCATCTAAAGATGTTAATAGTTCAATACTTGCCAACTCTAATTCTTTACCATTGTTGATGCTTAATATCTAATGTTTTGGAAGACCACAAATGCCTCCTAATTTCCTCAATCCACAATGAGAAGACAAGTCTAGTGTTATTAGTGATGTTGGAAAGGATGAAATATTCACCAACTCATCACAAAAGGTAATTTTGAGATGTTCGATGAGGGAAAACAACTTTTGGAAAGGAAACCTTATATTCCTCAATGATATGGTCATATTTGAAACATGCATTTATTGATGGAAGAGTTCAATTTATTCAACCCTTTCATGTTTCTCTTTCTCCCTAAACACTTTGAAATGATAATCTATGCAACAAAGAATAGATGACTTGACAACTTATAAGATTTTACATCTTCAAAATAGTAACAAGTAACGTATTCCATGAATTTCTATTTTCAAGGTTGTCAACTAAGCCAACAATTCAATAAATCGAGCAAACATTTTAGTCTAAAGTAATTGAACAACCACAATTTCTTTAACATTTTTAGATCAAGTAGTAAATGTGGCAATATTTCTAGCAACTTTGCAACTCCAAAACTTCCAAATAACTAAGGTCTCTATTAGAGATCGACAACCCCTTAAGTGTGTACCCAACAAATATATGTCCTCCAAAGACCTTGATGAGCCACCTAGCAAGGATATACTTCAATGTTTGGGCAGGCTGAAAGACTCAAATATTGAAGGCTACTAATATTATTTCCAAGTGTTTCCCTCAAGATTGACAATTTGTAGCATGATTGCCAACACAATTGCATACCATATTAAAGTCTCCAAGGACTTTGAAAGTATCTCTAATCATAGGATTTGAACAAAATGTTATATTGGACATTAGTTAAATTCCCAAAGGAATTAAACAACTTAAATGGTTAGCATTGTAATCACAAAATTCTTTTGGCCATGTTTTCAAAGAAAAAATCTCTCATCGTAAAGCTTTTAGATAAATCCAACATTGATGGATAATCCACAATAATCTTTTTGATGTGCTTCAACTTCCTAATGGACTTTGGAAAGTTTGAAGGGGGAGTGCAATATTTAACTCCCTTAACTTTAGAGGTGCCTACCAATGTTCATATTTTACCTGTAAATTTCTACCATCAAATCAAAGAAATAATTTTTAAATTTTTATAATGCCCTAATTAAGATTTTGTCACCACAATGTATTCAATTTTCTCCCAATCACTTATAATACCCTTACATTCGCCATTGGAATCCAAGAAGGCAAGGAAGAGTAGAGACAATTATACCGACAAAGTCATATGAGAATTGGTGGCGGTTAGTTTGTTCAACGCACCGCACCACTACACCCTCCTCAATAAGCCTTCTAAAAAAACATCTTTAGCTAAAACAAGTTAAAACTTCCTCATATTAACAAGAATAATATAATGTCAAATATAGAGACTCATTACATGGTTTCCAAACACTTCTTAAGTCCACATCTTGTATCATCACATTTTTTAATGCCAAGTGGAGACAGATGTAAACATATGAAGTGTCAACACAAGGGACAACCCTAATTACTCACACATAAGAATGCAAACCAAATAGTGAAGAATTAAAACATAGTACACATGTTTCTCTAGTAAATAATATATATGAAAAGATGATGAATGAGTGAAATGCTTACATTTGACACCCGCAAAAAACTATCTTTTTTTTATCAAACTTGAAGACTTTTTTTTCTTCAATAAGTAATATCTCTTCCCAAATTTCAAACCTAATCATGCGTTCTTATTTTCAATATCTAACCTCACAGGACACTCTAGATTCTAAAGCCCCCAACCAATAAAAGCAAAGAAAAGCTCCACCATTATCCATTTCATGTTCTTATGGCCATATCCTTGTCTTCTCCTTAAGTCTTATGAAAAAGCAAGCAATACGTAAAAAAAATTGTTGTTCCTCTTCATTGAGTGTGCCATAATTAACTATAAATCTCGTGTATCTTGATGGGAATCTTTACTTGTTGAAGTTTATCCAACCAGTCTTCCTAGCAAGAATTGCCATTTTATAGCTCGCATTAAAGTGCTTGAGAATTATGCAGATGGATAAAATGTTCATGTGAAAGGTAAAGTTAGTTGGTGCACAATTGGTATATTGTACTTGGGGATAATGTGGGACAGACAAGCAAATATGCATGGATTTCTTGGGCCTGTACTTGGGAGACATCCAAACATTTAATTTCACTCATCACAATTATTTTTATGGGTGTAATGTTGTATTAGATATCAGTTCAATTGTTCCTAAAGTGAATTATCTAGTAAATTCTGCTCAGTTTATTAGGGAAGGTCGTGAAATTGAGTATCTAATAGGCAGGAATATGTAATGCCACAGAGATGCCATAGTAGGTTTAGGAGACTCATTATTTGGCATGCCCTTGGGGAGGAAGTCAATATTGTTAGGCTACTAAGTGGTAATGTTGGCATGGTGGCTAATGAGTTGGAATGAAAGTTTGATATCCTATTTGCGCAGTTGGCAGTTTTAAAAACAAGTTTAAAGATTTTGATGGGAATTTGAAAGAGCGTGAAGGGGCACAGCCAAGGACCAGTTTGAGAAACATAGACCTGAAAGATGAAGTTGTTGAATGTGGACATGAGAAGAACATTGAAGCAAGACCAGTATGGAGAAGCAACATAGAGATCAAGCAGCCAAAAACAACCAAGCTCAAGGATTCCAGATGCAGGTGACCCCGTGAGGGTTTTTTTAGTTTAAACAATGCATTATGAAATGTTTTTGTATACTTATATGACAGGGCTTTTATATAACTTGGTTGGAATATAGTATTGATGGATGATGCTAGGCCTAACAGCATTATAATTATACCTCTGCAAGCTCAATTTTGTAAATTGTGCAAAGTCAAGTCTTTCAATTATATACTCTTTATCTGATTTATGAATTAATCTTTTATATAAATAAAAAAAATTGTAAATTTTGCACAGTCAAGTCTTTCAATTATGTACTCTTTATCTGATTTTTGAATTAATCTTTTATATAAATAAAAAATAACAGTAAAACTGCTATTAAATATTTTATTTTATAAATGGTTAGAGGAGCTGTGTTTAAATTGGCAGAGTTTTTTATTTTAAATTTTAAACTTTTACTTTGACTGTCTTGTGCAATTGAAAAGAGGAATGTTTAAATGAATGTAGATAAGACAAGTAGGTCAATGAAACTGCAGAGTACAATGATGTCGATACAAGGAGGAGTACCAAAAAGTCTCTTGTATAAAGAGCAAGAAATAAGAAATAAAGCAAGAAAAACATAATGCCTGAAAACCAAAATGAGGAAAGTCTTGGACTCCAATTGCAGAGGGCACAAGATAATGATCCACTAAATTTCTCTCCTAACACTCGAGGTCCAATGCAAAAAACTCAAGGTGGAGTGTTTTCCCGAGGAAGGGCTAGGGGAGGCTCTAGAGCCTCTGTTACGTCGCCGCCGAGAAGAAGTGATATGTCGCTGATGACTAGGTGATCTCCACTGCCTGCTAGTAAGAGATCTGGTCTGGTAATGACTCAGAGGTCCCTGTGCTAGGGGGATGGCTCTAACCCACACTGATCTAGAGTCTGAGGCAACAATGTTATATGTCCCTGTCCTAGAGGGATGGCCCCTCTAGCCTGCCCTGATTTAGAGTCTGAGGCAACAACGTTATTAACTTTGATGCTTCGTGCCTCTTGCTGACGAGATCTCTGTAGACATTATTTTTAAATTAATTACAAATGCCGAAACAGAAGAGCAGATCAAGTACCATAACAGCCAACGAGTAAAATTGCAGTGTTGTTTGTATGTAACAGCCTGTGCTCTTTATTGACAGTAGTAATGATCTGAAAATACAAAGACTAATCGGCAATGTTGAATTACAGTATGGAAACTCTTCACATGGGCTGGAAGTCTATCACCGCACCTCTGTAAACATTGAATCTCTGCCATATTCCATAACTTAAAGTGCTTACCAGCAATGTATTCAGCAGGAATAACAAGAGAATTAAGAACAGAGAGCATATATTAACAGAACTTCCGCCATACATGCAGTAATGTACAAAATCTGAAATGAGTGAGCCGAAGCAACAAAATGCTTGGACACGAGATTTTGCCGAATATCAATAAATGATGATTAACACAGAAGAATAGTGTGTACATGGTACTACAAGTATTAGTGTTGGGAACATCTGGTTACTGCGAGTTTGAAAGCTAGGATCCAGAGACGGCAGGGAAGCATAAAAATAATTGATATGAGGTCATAAAAGAAACATAGAAAATTATCATATTAAATTTTTTTAATAATTCAGCGCTAACTCTGATCGCTTTTTACAAATTTCAATGTATTCGCCTGCATATATGGATAAACTGTATTGATGAGAGAACCAAAGCCAACGATGGTTTTCTTATTTGCAAATAGGTTTGGGCCTATTTTTTAAAAGAAGTGTTTGACATCACAAGAAAAACACTGACATCTATATGAGCTAGATGTCTGTAACATCTGGAAAATTTTATTAGTTCATATTACTTAATCTAAATCAGAATTAAATAGTATGCATAGAACAGAAAAGCGATTTGTATGCACTCTGCACAGGACAACAATAAATGTTATGGATATTCTCAGTTTAAAGTCCTACCTGAGAACAGAACAACAATAAATAGTATGCACAATACAGCAATTTATGTGCATATTTACAGTTTTGGGTCACAATATTCTGCTAGTTGAGATTCAGTGCCCAAAAGTAGTTGAGCAAGGAGAGGAGAATGAGATTCGATAACAGCAGCAACGAAAATTACTCTCAGAACAACATTTATAAGATCCGATAAACTATGCATGAGATTTAGTCCATTTATGCACAGAACTGTACACGAACAACCCTCATGGTGATTAGGGCATTAAACTTTTTAGGGTTTCAACTTTCAACAAGGAAGTATAAAGTGGTCACTAATCTTTTTTTTAAAAGAAAATATTTTTTGGGATCCGCGTGCGTTGGACACTTCAAGCCCTCTGGATATATTTCCCAGGCAGCTCTTGCTAATTACAAATTCGGTAGCCGTTTCCAGGCGGATCCAAACCAGGAATCTGCAGTTCTGTCTCTGACAAAAGGCTCCAGCATCACTCACATACATATATATTCATGTCAGGTTGGGAACTGCCATTATCTGATGGATAATACGAATGACAGAGCATAGAATCCCAAAACATGAGTAATAGTTTTTCGAAACTTCACATGTTACCATTGCAGTTGAATCTAATTTGTGACAACCAACATATTGACACGGGCTTCTTGGGGGAACAAATGGTATTTAATTTCCGTTCCTCACAAACTTTCCTCTCCAGTACAAGTTCGGATCTTCAATTCAATTTCTCGTCCATCTGATGGTTCATTGTGTCCATTTTAACCTTATTTGGGTTATAGCATTTTTTAAAGCCACCATGTTTTGGGTATCTGTGTTGTGCGTTGCTTTCAAATAACTGCAGAGAAAGGCTTGGTCAAAACGATTGAGAATTTTCTCTGAAATTAAAGTACCCTCCACATAGTACCATGCGCATTTGATAGGCTAAAATAATAGTGAATGCAAAAAAATTAACCGCAACTATTTACTCCTAATCAATTGGGCATGTGGAACTAAAATACCGATAATTCATATGCAAAACAAATGAATGATTAAATTAGCTACTTTGGCAGCCTCTCAGAACACCAATATTTTCGATTCAGGTAGAAACATCGCCAATCAACTCCAGGGCATCATTCATATCTGGACTGCAATAAAATTTGCTATTGGGATTTGTGGCTAATGCTGAGTTTGGATATTAAATTTCCTCATTGTCATACCACAGGAA
Source organism: Pinus albicaulis (assembly GCA_034641835.2). Lineage (NCBI taxonomy): Eukaryota > Viridiplantae > Streptophyta > Pinopsida > Pinales > Pinaceae > Pinus > Pinus albicaulis. The sequence continues at coordinate 450,064,710 of CM076569.1, read as the reverse complement.
AACTGTTGTCAGAATGTTCATTTCAAAGCCTCTCTAAGGGATGCAATACTCATAAGTAGCAACCAAATTGAGCAAGAAGAGCTTTCTCATAGCTGATATGTCCTGCTCGTTGTAAAGCAATATTCTTCAATATAAGATTGTGGCACTGTCTCAAGCAACAAACGAAGTAAAAAATAATGCTTTTTTTTGCAATCTTCCCCTACCTGAACACTGTCGACAACACGCTGATCACCAACATCTAAGGGACGCATAGTGAATACGAATGTGATTGTTTCAAATATTCTTTTGTTAAGTGTTCCTGAACATGGATTCTTCTAATACCAGCAGCTGAGATGATACTAGCACAATAAGCTGGATAGTGGAAATCCCCAAACAAGAGAATGACCATTATGGAAATCTCCAGAACAAAAATAATGACAATTATTATAATCACAATGACAATTGTCTTTGAAGTATGGTGCAGCTGATTAGCTACGACGGGCCAATGACTTATTTTCTAGATAAATGTTCACCTGATAGTGAAGTCAAAAACATGTTTATTGAGAGGTTGAAGAATTGCTTGCAATTCTCCATCTAAAACAAAACCTGTGTTTGTTTCTAATAGACTTCTGGGCATTGACATTGTAACAAATTTAGAGTTTTAAATCAAAAATAGTAGGTAGATAAATGTTTTTTGGATTAATCACATCATTAGGATTTGGTTGGCATTTTGAACCATCTAATGTGGTTCATCCTCAGGACAAGGTGAAGAAGGAAACCGATCTCGTTGAATAAATAGTAAGGAGGCCTCATTGCCCAGTAAAAGCAGTTAAAACTAGCCGTTAAAAACTAGCTATTATTTGACTTGATTAGTTAATAAGTTATAATATTAAGTTATTCTTAAAATCTTAAAAACTTTTAATATTATAACTTATTAACTAACCAAGTCAAATTACGGCTAATTTTAACAGCTATTACCGGTCAATGACGCATCCTTGCTATTTATTCAATGAGATCGGTTTCCTTCTTCACCTTGTCATGAGGATGAACCACATTAGATGGTTCGAAACGTTGACCAAATCTTAATGATGTGATTAATTCGAAAGACATTTATCTACATTATGGATCACAAAAGTCTTAAATCTAACAATAGTAAGATAGTTTATATATCTAATCTAGTTATTAGCCCAATAAGCTTCGCAAAACATTAACATCAAAACAATGGGCACTTAGAACCACCAAATTCATGGAAGCACAATGGAGGAAACTTTAAAAACAAAATTAAAAAAACATAGCACTAAGTCCAATTCTTCCAATTCTTAACAAAAGAATTTATTACCTTGCCAATGTCAATATCTCCCAGAGAGTGCTAAAAGAGCCACTCACTCTTCTTCGGGAATCTCAAAAAGTCTTCTTCCTCTATATGCCTATAAGATATGCAGTCCCAATAGAATAGAAGAGTACCTCAAAAAGTCTTCTTCCTCTATATGCCTATAAGATATGCAGTCCCAATAGAATAGAAGAGTACCCCATGCTCAAAAGAAAAAACACAACACATGCATCAATGATGGGTATGCAAAAAGGACACCAATGTATCCTTACCTAGCCCCTGCCATAGAAACATTTTTAATAATGCTCTTTGCTATAGCTATTGTTTACAATTCATTTGCAATGACAATGTCTATATCATGACGGTTCATCTTGTGCACTTGTTCAACATTAATGGCATTGAAGCTTACTTGCTACTGTTAGGAGAAACCAAACAATGAAGAATTAAAACATAGTATACAGGTTTCTCTTAAATAAACTATATTGATGAATGATTTAAGTGCTCACATATGACGCCTGCAACAAATCATGAATGGATGCGAAAGATTATTGTGACAAGCCTGAAGGCTTTTCTTGATAAGCCTGAAGAGTTATTTTGATTGGCAATATCTCTTCTTAAATACCAAAGGTGATCATGCTTTCTGTACCTATTTTCTCAAAAGCCTGGAGACTTTTCTTGACTAGCGAAGTCTCTTCTTAAATAGCAAAGGTGATCATGAATTCTTAACTTATTTTCTGTGTCCTCCTCCACGAGAAACTGCTTTCTCAATTCTGAGATCCCAAAAGTACTTTCGGCCTTTTGATATCCCAAAAGTACTTTCGGCCTTTTTCCATTCCACATTTTTATGCTCTTATCACAGTCTTCTCATAACAAAATTGAAATCTATCCAGATGATCTTCCCCGTAAGATTTGTCATTTTCTCCACAAAAGAGTAGCTCTTAAATACTTTCAAAGATTAAGACACTACATCACATGCCATTAACAGCTCACCTACCAGATATTCAAATCCTCGGTCTAAATGATGCTGAAACAAGGCATGAAAGCAAAAGAGCTCTACAGAGTATTCTCTATTTAGCCATGCCAGCTTATAAATTAATGGCTCCCAATGACTCCCAATCCCTGAGCTTGTGAGAACATACTTGTCACGGGATGTCACCAAAATTGAGCTCTTTGGCGAAGTGCCTTCATTGACAAAAATGTATCTAGCTGATTGACATGATCTACATCATCTAAAATTATGAGGGCATGAACAGATTTAAGATGTTTCTAACCATCTCTATAGCTGAATCAATATGATAAATTTGTCAATCCAAGTGCATCACACTCTTAAGAAGTGAACAAGACCTATGATCCACAGTAATTTGGAATTTTGAAGAGTTCTTTTACGACTAATGTCTTTCCTACTCCAGCCAAGCCCACGATTCACGCAAACTCAGGTTTAATGTTGTCTTCTCAAAATCTTCTAACTTTTCATGCAAACTAGTTGGATATTTATCCACATTGAAAAGTCATCCTTCAACATTTTTCATAATGCATTGAATAATCCTGCCCATGAATTTCAGGTGTCACTAATCAGTGTACCAAACACAGGACCTCCTCTACAACTGATTTATTGGGTTTCTTCATGCCAAGGAGTGCTTTGAGTCACCTGCTTGATGCCTCTTTGTTCTTTTGCTCCTAACACACCTTCGCCAAAAATAGCTAGAAGACCAAAAATAGCTACACTACAATGCATGTAGCTTTGCCGTAAACCTCTCCAACTAAAAGCAAATTCCTCTAACCAAAATACCAATTAAACCAAGAGTTAGAACTGAAAACAGAAGCAATCTGATGCCTAAAGCTAGCCTTAGACATATATCTCAAGAGAAAACAGATAACCCTATAAAAACTAACTTCAAAGTTTAGGACCCAAATGCTTAATCTTCCGTCAGAAAGCTCCACTCCACCTACCCACATTAACAGCCCCTTGTTGTCTCTATCCAAGTCTGTAATATACCTTAGAAGAAAAATTAATAATAAGGTTGCTACTGTAATAAATTCCAGAAAATCATGTCAAACCTTCTCAATTGAAAATGAATCATAAATACCATTTAAATGATTAATGGCAATAAACCCCATTCAAATAAACCCTCACAATAACTTTAAACATAACCCAGTTATCCATTATTTTATTGACCGGCTCACATAGTCATTACAGCTGCATAATGGAGAGGTTTTTAAGCAAATAACAAGACATTCAATTGATGCGCCTTGGCAAAACTTCAACTTAAAATAGAATCACTGAACCAACTAGGGTGATCGGGGAGATCACCGAAATTGGGTTTGCCCCCTAGGGTGAAATCGAGTTTCACCGAAGAGTGGCCGAGGGTCTCACTTGAAACCCCACAATTTGAAAACTCGCTTGAGCTCTCAAAATATCAAAGAAGAGAAGATCAAATTCCATGTCTTGCTCTCGTTCCTCCTTCTCTTTTTATAGATGGCTACTTGGAAAAACCATGGGCAAATACCTGGGGTCAAAACAACCAAAAGGAAAAACCAGGGGCAAGTACCTGGAGTCAAAACAAAAAGGAAAAACCATGGGCTAGTGCCGCTTATTTACTATTTTATTTATTATTCTTCTACCATTAAGACTTGGTCCAACCGGTTAAACGGTTGGGGATATTACAAAGTCACTAAAACCCGTGCCACCAAATCCCTAAATTTAAGCAAATCTTTCTTCAGGGTCAGAGACCATCCGCCAAATTCGACAATCTCATCCTCTAGACAACGAAATTCAGTACCGAAAGTTACACTTAAAAGCTACATTTTAGCACCATGTACCTCTTACAAGTTGTTATGCCACCAACAGAACTGAACTAAGCTAACCAAGCTCCGAGAATACGCTCTGGGAATATGCATGAAACAGAAACATGAACATGGAAGAGCAAAAACTCTTGTAAATCCTGTGAAGAAGAACATCTAACAAGTTGGTGCGAGATGGTGCATCTCTTGTGATTTTTTTGTTGTTAATAGTTGGATATAGATATAATTATGTTATTTTAATTGTTATTCATAGATGTTTAGTGAATGGTCCAGTAAGAAGTAATTAGTCATTTTAGTGGCAGGTTGAGTACCAAATACATTAGTTATCTAAACATAATAACAAATTATATTAAAAAAAATTATTTTTATTTTTAAATTTTAAATCTCAATTTTGTAAATTGTTTTTCAAGATTCAATGCATAATCTTCAACTAAATGACTATTTATTTTGCAATTATTCTTCTAACTATTTTAAAATTTAGAAATAAAATGTTTTAAAACTTAGTGACCACTTCACATTCTTTATAAACTATAGCCTTTTACCTTTTTAAGATCTTATATGGTGATCGCAATTGCTAGAAAGATGCAAAAAAGACAAATTAATTTTGGAAGCTTGTGTCAAATGTTGCATTTTGAATCCTTCACAAATATGGATATTTGGGCATCCTATATAATCTTAGAAAATCACGCAAAAAAAAGCTTTGTGAATAGTTCGTTCAATGAAAAATAACATTTTCAAGAATTTTGAAGCTATTACAAATCTTAAAAAGTAAAAATATTATAAAACAATGAAGATTTAGCAAAAAATTAAATAAAGGAGCTTTCAAAAGCTTATAACAATGTAAATAAAGGATCTTAAAAAAATCACAAGAAGACCAATAGTACTTGTTAAGGAGGAGATAAAATTTTAAGTAAAGGTCTTTCAAAAACTTACAACAAGACCAATAGTACTTGTTAAAGAGAAGAGGCAAAAATGTAAGTAAAAGGCCTTTCAAAAACTTACAACGAGACCAATAAGACTTGTGAAAGAAAGGAGAAAAGCAGAGGTTAGTGCAAGTTTTGTAAAGGTTAATTTTTTTCCAAGTTGTACAATGTTTACAAATCTTCTAAATATTAATTTTTTAGAAGTGCATAGTATTTGTGAAGTTGTTAGGAAATTTAAATTATTTTGATATTATTATTATTTTTGTGTATAATAATATATTGTAATATTTTCAAAGTTTAATAAAATTATAATTAAAAAAATTAAAAAATAAATAAAAATAAAAATAAAAATTCTATTAATTTTTTCACAGATTTCAACAGATTACAAACCATTTCAATCTTCTTTCTGAGCATCCCATATCTTTATTGCACCAATAACTTTAAAGAAATAACAATTTTATTTTGATTTATTTATATCATAATTTTTTTTAATATCTTAATATTTATTGTATCTTAATAACAATAATTATCTTTTACATAAAAAAACAAGTAGTAAGCAACAAAGCTCCATATTACATATGTTTTATAATTTTTACTTTCACTGAGATTTGAAGGAGTTTTCCAATATAGAGGAATGTTTAACCAACACTAATGGTCAAAGGAATGGAAGCATTATCTTTAACTTAATTATGAATCCGAAACAGGTAAACCAACGAGTAATATTGCAGAATTGTTTATATATAACAGAATGTGCAATTTATTCACAGTAGTAGTAATGATCTGATAATACAAAGATTGATGGGCGTCGAATGAGCTATAGATGTCTATAACATTTGGAATTTTTATCAGAATTAAATTGTATGCTTAGAACAGAACAGCGATTTGTATGCACTGTACACAGGACAACAATAGATTGTATAGATATTCTCTGTTTAGAGTCCTAACTGAGAACAGAACAGCAGCAAATAGCATGTGCACAATACAGCAATTTATATGCATATTTACAGTTTTGGGTCACAATATTCTGCTTGTTGAAATTCAGTGCCTAAAGAGGAGAACGAGATTCGATAACAGCCACAGCAACATTTACTGGAATGAGATTCGATAATGACAACATTTATGAGATCCCATAAACTAATTGAGAGGAGAATGAGATTTAGTCCATTTATGCACAGAACAAGAAGACACCAATAACCCCCATGGGGATTAGGATATTAACCCTTTTAAGGTTTCAACTTTCAACAAGCCAGTACATGCAGGCATTAACCTCTTTTTAAAAAGAAAATGCGTTTTGGGAACCACGTGCGTTGGGCACTGACCTCGGGATACATTTCCCAGACAGCTCTAGGTCAATTCCAAATTCGGGAGTCGTTTCCGGGCAGATCCATTCCAGTGATCTGCAGTTCCGTCTTCGTTGCCAAAAGGCTTCAGCATCACTGACATACATATATATTCATGTCATGTTGGGAACTGCCATTAACTGATGGATAATATGAAGCCTTAAAAATCAGATTGCATGTAATGAAGGACAGATCATAGGATCCCAAAACATGAGGAATATCAGTTTTTCGAAACTTCACATGTCACCATTGCAGTGGAATCTAATTTGTGACAACCAACAAAATTGGAATGGAATGTTCAATGGACTTCTCAGGCGAACAAATGGTATTTAATTTCTGTTCTTAACAAATTTTTGTCTCCAGTACAAGTTCAGATCTTCAATTCAATTTTTCGTCCATCTGATGGTTCATGTCTCCATTTTAACCTTATTTGGCTTATAGCATTTTTTAAAGCCACAATATGTTTTGGGTGTGTGTGTTGTACCTTGCTTTCCAAATAACTACAGAGAAAGACTTGCTCAAAGCGACTGACAATTTTCTCTGAAATTAAAATACCTTCCACATAATACCATGCTCATTTAATAGGCTAAAATCACGGAACGAAAAAAAAGTGAACCGCATCTATTTACTCCTAATCAATTGGGCATGTGGAACTAAAATACCGATAATTCATATGCAAAACAAAGGAAATATTAAATTAGCTACTCTGGCATCCTCTCAAAACACCAATATTTTCGATTCAGGTAGAAACATCCACAGTCAACGCCAGGGCATCATTCATATCTAGACTGCAATAAAAATTTCTAATGGGATTTGTGGCTAATGCTGAGTTTGGATACTAAATTTCCACATTGTCGTACCACAAGAAAACTGTTGCCAGAATGTTCATTTCAAATCCTCTCTAAGGGATGTAGTAAACATAAGTAGCAACCAAATTGGGCAAGAAAAGCTCTCTCATAACTGATATGTCCTGCTCTTGGTACATGCAACATTGTCGTACCACAGGAAAACTGTTATCAAAATGTTCATTTCAAATCCTCTCTAAGGGATGCAGTAAACATAAGTACCAACCAAATTGAGCAAGAAAAGCTCTTTGATAACTGATATGTCCTGCTCTTGGTACATGAATATTCTTCAGTGTAATATTCCCATTTTTGGTGTCACTTACGACAGAGCTAGGTTGGCCTTTCAGAGTTAGGAGCAAACAAGTCACAAGTATAAATGGGTGCTATCAACGGGCTCAAGGGCTTTTTGGAGGAGTTTTGAGGAGTTTTCATGATGTCCGGTGGCATTCGCTTGATATATTCTATCATCCGAGCAGTGTGGCTTTCGTTCCGGTGCATTCTGACAAATTTGGGAAATTTGAGTTATTTGTGAGCTTAACTCAGCTGATTACGCTCAAGGTGGCATTCCAGGTGGAATACATGATGGAACACCTTAGTGTAATAGCTCATTGGAACCGGGACGAGGATACCTACATGATGGGACGGTTGGGCATGAGTTTCAGTGACCAAAGGAGACATGGTAGCCGATTTATTCTTTTCGAAATTAAAAAGGAATATTTTAATAAGAGGGAAAAGTGCAACATGAATAAAATAATAATAAAATAATGCTTTAGAAGGCTCCAAGAGATCTATAAAAGAAAAGGGAGGAGGCCATTGAAGGCTATCTTTGGATCATGTTATTTTATTGTATGAGAGGTGTGAGACATGGTTCTCTACTTCAAGCGTAGTCCAGAACGAAAACCCTTGGGTGATTTGTGAGTGTTGGATGAAAACCCAACTCTCTTGAGGAGACTTCATTCAGAAGTTTCGCAGAGCTTCATGGATTGGTGTGAGGATCATTCAGATCTTCAACTTGTGCTTCAGTGAGTTTAGTGACAGCTTTTGTCGTAGCTGATTTGCAGCAGTCTTCTTGCCAAGCCATCTACATCATTGCCAGCGTTATTCATCAGTTGGGCCAGAGATCTTTCTGGGTTTTGCTCCGCTTGCTTGGCAAGCTCAGGTTCCGTTGTTCCTTTATGTTGATGTACTTTTTACCATGGATTAATAAAATGGCTTAGTGATTTTATCGGCATCCACTGTGTTATATTGGTGGCTGTGTGTTTATTTCCATTTATTTTGCTGCTCAAGTCTATTTCTACATTTTTAGTTAAAATATCCCATTTGAGATATATTACATTCAGCATACCCATAGAAAAGATATTATTGTGGCACTCCCTCAAGCAACAAACAAAATAAAAGATAATGATTACATTTTGCAATCTTCCCTTACCTGAACACGGTCAACAACACCAATCGCCAACCTCTAAGGGATGCATAGTGAATATGAATGTGATTGTTTCAAATATTCTTTTGTTAGGTGTTCCTTAACATGGAGTCTTCTAATACCAGCTGAGATGATACTAGTACAATACGGTGGACAGCGGAAATCCCCAAAACAAGACGAATGGCCATTATGGAAATCTTCCGAACAAAAATAATGACAATTATTATCATTAATCACAATGACAATTGTCTGTGCACCAGTATGGTGCAACTGATCAACTACAATGGGCCAATGACTTCCTTTCTAGATAAATATTCACCTGATAGTGAAGTCAAAAACATGTTTGTTGAGAGGTTGAAGATTGCTCGAAAGTCTCCCACTAAAAACAGTGTTTGTTGCCAATAGACTTCTGGGCATTGACATTGTAGCAATCCCCGAGTTCTAAACCAAAAACAGTGGGGTCGTTTATATATCTAATCTAGTTATTAGCCCAGTAGGCTCTGCAGAACATTAACGTCAAAAAATTGGGCACTTAGTACCACCAGATTCATGGAAGCACAATGGAGTAAACTTTAACAAAATTAAAAATACATAGCACCCAATACAATTCTTAACAGAAGAATTTTTTATCTTGCCAGTGTCAATAGCTCCCACAGAGTTCTAAAAGAGCCACCTCACTCTTCTTCGGGAATCTCAGAAGGTCTTCTTCCTCTATATGCTTATAAGATATGCGATCCCAATAAAATAAAAAAGTATACCCAGACTCCAAAGTAAAAAACAACACATGCATCAATTGGTATGCAAAAATAACATCAATGTATCCTTACCCAGCCCATGCCTTAGAAGCATTTTTAGGAATGATCTTTGCTACAGTTTTTGTTAACAATTCATTTGCAATGTCAATGTCTGTATTATGATTGTGCAGTTGTTCAACATTAATGACATTGAAGCTTACTTGCTATTGTTAGGGAAAACCTAACAATGAAGAATTAAAACATAGCATACAGGTTTCTCTTAAATAAGCTATATTGATGAATGCTTACATATGATGCCTTCAACAAATCATGAATGGATGCCAAAGACTACTGTGACAAGCTTGAAGGCTTTTTTTTATAAGCCTGAAGACTTTTTTTAATTGGCAATATCTCTTCTAAAATACCGAAGGTGATCATGCTTTCTAAAAAGCCTGGAAACTTTTCTTGACTGGCAAAGTCTCTTATTAAATTGCAAAGGTGATCATGAATTCTTAACTTATTTTCTCTTTCCACCTCCACGAGAAACTGTTTTCTCATGTGAGATCCCAAAAGTTTTTTCAAGTTTTTTCCGCCTTGTTCCATTCCATATTTTTATGGTCTTAGCTCTGTCTTCTCATAACAAAATGCAAATCTATCCAGATGAACTTCCGAGTAAGATTTGTCATTTTCTTAACAAAAGAGTAGCTCTTAAATACTTTCAAAAATTAAGACAATCCATTACATGCCATTAAGAGCTTATCTACCAGATATTCAAATCCCTGAGCTTGTCAGAACATGGTGTAACCAAAAGTGAGCTCTTTGGCGAAGTACCTTCATTGAAAAAAAATGCATTTCGTTCGTTGACATGATCTACATCATCGAAAATTATGAGGGCATGGACAGATTTAAGATGTTTCTAAGCATCTCTATAGCTTAATCAATATGATCAATTTGTCAATCCAACTTCATCAAACTCTTAAAAATGAACAAGACCTAAGATCCACAGTAATTTGAATTTCTTTTTAAGGATTCTTTTACAACTAGTGTCTTTTCTACTCCACCCAAGCCCACGATTCACACAAACTCAACTTTCATGCTTTATTACTGCCGGAATAATGTTGTCTTTTCAAAAAATTTGAACTTCTCATCCAGACTAGTTGGATATTTAGCAACATTGAAGGGTAATCATTTACCATTTTTCATGATGCATTGAATAACCCTGCCCATGAATTTCGCATCGTGACTAATCAGTCTACCAAATTTCTAAAAATCATCTAAAATCTGAATTGAAATTAAAATTAAAATTAACCATTTAACCCTAAAACTTATACGCACTTGACTGCTTAAAAAATCCAAACCTATAGCACATCTATAGTAATAGATAAGACAATCAGTATAGATAATACAATCCATATAGATACATCTGCACAACATTTTGCAGTGCTTAAAGATGTAATATGGTCTATCAATACAAATCTATTTTCACAAAAAAATTGCAATGCTTAATAGATATGTGTAGAAATACAACTTAAAAGCTATACAGAAACAAATACAGGGCTAACCTGTTACACGCCTTGACTTGAAAGCTGAGAGAAAGATGTCAAAGAGGCCAGTTCTCCCATTTTCAAGTTTACGGTGTACCTTTTTTTTTTCTTTTTTGTCAATGTCTATCTGTTATCCAAGCCAAATTTTTCAAGAATCTCATTCAAAAATGTTTGGCCCTCTATATATGCTCAGGTTCCTAACACATATTATGCAGCATCTCATCAGACCAGACCCCACACAGAGGATCACGGCATTTTTCAAGGTACTAGCTTAAGCCGATTTTTTCAAGAATCTCATTCGGAAATGTCTGGCACTCGAGGCTCTCAGGTTCCTAACAGATATTATTCAGCATCTCATCAGACCAGACCGCACACAGAGAGGGCATTTTTCAAGGTACTAACTTCAGACAGGGCACCAAGGGACTGATTGACCAGTACATATTCAGCCTCTAGATCAGTAAGGATCTGTGGGAACTCATCCCACAACACTATATCTCAGATCCGTTCCTGGCAGATGGACTAGGTCCTCCATACATCAGCAACAACTCTTCGGGGCGTTGAGTTTTCTTCAGTGTTCTTTAGGGCGTTGAGTTTTCTTTAGTGTTTTTCATTCAACCTCAATGTTAGGAGAGATAGGTCTGAGGATCAGACCTATTAGCTCTAGGATCTTCTTGACAGATCTAGCTATTTGATTTTCCAGCTTTGTATTGACATCATTGTCCATAACAATCCCCTTGACCTAATCTAAAAAAACATAAATATAATTCTATTATCTTATCTCATCTATCCACCAAATATCGTAAAAATTGAAACCATAAAAAACTGGAATAGTGGCATGAGGACTAGTTCATTCAGACAAGATGAGAAGGAAGTTGTCATAATGGCGCTTTCAATTTGAAGAGCTAAGTTCTCGTTTTCATACAATTCCTATTAGTCGATAAAGGCTCACAATCCATGGAAAATAAGACGTCGGTAGAGATGGCTTGCGAGTGTGTTCTTGACATCTGGCCCACGATAAAATAAACTGGCTGGGGTTGTATAGATATGCAGCGGTGGAGGCAGACGCAGAGGCAGATGATGCGCCATTACTAAATGCACAATGGGAATTAGGGGGAAGCGATGCCCATTGAATCTCGATTTTAGCCAGCTATTGGATCGAGATGGGGAAGAGGGTTGGAACGCTTTCGTTACAGTGCAGATAACGAAGGGAGGAGATCACGAGGAGGTTTACAGAATGTCAGAGCAAGGAGACAGAAATAACTAGGTCAGAGACCATTAAGAACGGAGCTCATACCAGAAAACCTAGGTTATAGAGACACGTATATATTTCCCAATATAGATACGTATATACGTGTATGCGTGGTTCAAAAACTGGGATACCCGCTGATCATATCAGACGTTTATTCTGGCGGTTTCACTTCTCTATTCCAATCAAAATTTGGTCAGAATTTTCAATTTGATGTAAAAGTGGGACTTCAGCCTTCAAATACATAAAGCTTATGGTACTCCATGGCTTCAACTTTTCTGAAGGTTTTCGAGGAATCCAAATATGTTTTCAAACATTAGTTTTTAAATGTAATTATATTATATGATACAAATTTTATAAAATTATAATAAATAATTAAATATCTTTTACCATTTGAATAACCATCATTCAATAATTGTATTTGAATTTTTCTATGTTATATTTTTATTGTTAGAGGATGATGGATGTAAATTGTTGATAATATATGTAAATTTAAAGAGTTATTAGTTTTTTTTTTTTTTTTAAGTTTATTTTGTAATTTAAATGTAGATATGTTATTATTTTATTGGTATTTTCATCATTTTAAATGTTAGATAAATGTTTTTTGGATTAATCATATTATTAGGATTAATATTAATAATGTGATTAATCTGAAAGATATTTATCTAATTTATGGATCACAAAAGTCTTAGATCTAACATTTTAAATGTCCTTGAATGATTATGGATTCATCACATTTTATTTTTTGTTTAAATGTTTCTTAGATCCACATTTAAGATGGATCTATATTGGTCGCTAGAGTTAATACTTCTACACTATCATACTTATGGTTGCCAAAATCAATACTTGCACACTATCGATTTGTATTGGCAACTTAAATCTTTGTTGGGAAAAGTTTTGCATGAAATAAATGATGGGAAGAGTGAAATTTTGTTGCAGTTAGATGACATCCAATTGCAATTGAAAGACATGTGTCACATGCAATAACAATACACTTGAAGTTTCTTTTATATATAACATATCCCAATTCTTGTTATAAGTTAACCACCCTTTCGCATTTGGTAGGTCACACCATAAGGTTAAGTATATAATATGCAGGTTAATTATTATAATTACTTTGCATTACCATCGTTGTTTGATCATAATCGACCTTTTATCATTCCTTGGAAACTATGGTTATCTGAATTTTGATAGGGGAGAGAGTGGAAACCAATTGGCATTAATGCTTGCTAGATGCTCAAGTTCTCGATCCTTCCAATACACTGACGAAGAGACATGTGGAATCTACGTTATCGTTGATATTTGATACTCCTCATCCAATGGCACCTAGGAATTTTCACTGGGTAAGGGTAACTATCCAATTTTGTCTCTCTCGCCATCAGTCATTCGAATGTTTCTGACAATGGGGAATGTATCTTTGCCAAACCCCTGCTTCGTTAGGGTTTCTATCACAACCCAAAGGAACAATGCTCTTGACAACAGGTCACTACCAACACTTGACCTATGATTCGAAAATTTCCATTGCCTTTCCCTTCTGGTTCGTGGCTAGATGGATGAATGTGTCCTGTAGCATTTGCAACAAGGTAATGGTTCCTTCTAGATCACTATTATTTTCCTATTTTGTCTATTGTTTAATATTTTCTCCTTCTTCTTGTCTCTAACATGATCGCCCTAGCTTCCTATGGTTGCAGATGTGAGGTTCTGACTCCTTCACCGGTCACTTAAAGATATTAAGTTAAGTACCCTTTCTTTTTCACATGACCTCAGCAATATCGTTCCAAATTACTGCATTAAGTTAGGGTTATACATTATTTGCAGGCTCGATAATATGGGCTTGGACTTCGTGCTTCTGTTGTAGATGCGACTTTGGTTCGATCTTCTATATGTCACTGCAACTTGGGTTCCTTGCACAACAAACTTAAGGTGCTCCTTGCTATATTACCCTTCCTCGAGGGTTTTGTTGAGAGGTTTTCTTTCTCAAGGGATTACACTGAAGGTTTTCACCCTGCAATCTAAAGATGGTTAATGCATATTTATGGTTTTAGTTTTTTTTTTGGGATGTTCTATAAAATGGAGTAGGGCTTTTGTTCCTTAATTTTTAGTAAGTTTTGTTGCTAAATCTGAGTTGAGGAAGGCATAGTTCGGGGTTGTTTTTTCCTTATAATTCCTTTGCGAATTTATAATTAGGGATTGGATGCCTTACCCGTTGCGGTCACTTACTGTCGCAAGATGGCTTAGTTATTATGGTATTATTTTAGACACTTCAACTGGGTATATCTTCTTCACCCATGAAGCGGGAATAATCCAGGTCTTCCAGATCTCATGTATTTCTCTTGTTTAATGATTTCTAATGGAGGTCTTCCCTTTTATTTTGAAATACAATTTTCTAGTTTAACATGCATTTGTTGTAATTTGTATAATCATTTTTTCTTTATTGCTATCATGGGAGTAAATTCTAGTGAGTGAAATTTGTGCATTACATTAATTTTTTAAAGTTTTTTTGGTTGTATCTCGGCTTAAATTTATGCCCGTGGTTTATACAAATTTGTGGTTCAAATTTTCCAAGAAAAAAAATTTAAGAAATCTTTACAACTCTCAGTATTTCTAGCTTGGTTCCATTCGTTCTCTAAATGTGTCTTCCATAGACCCTAGTCGCTCTTATTCATTCGACATAGCTTCACTATCTAGAGCCATTCCTTGGGCTGTCGGAAATTGGCTGGCCATGAGGAATAAATATGGGTAGAGGCCCTTCGTGACTTCTCTATATAACGTTTCTTACTGTAATTTTGTTTTCCTGTTTAACTCACTAACAACCCTCAACGAGATTTCCTTTTGTTGTACGAATTATATTAGCAGGTGTTCTTCTTTTCTTTTTAGTTCTACATTCTTTCCCTACCGTCGTAACCGGGGGCTTATATATATTTGTATCATAGTTGGTTTTCCTGTAACTTTCCAACCTTACCAAGGGTTTTACAAGCATTATAAAGAAAAGAATAAACTCTCTTTGAAAAATAATAAAAGAGTAATTCACATACTTTTTTTATGGCTTAGCCTCGCAGGCCACACAGAATATAAGAACAATTCACACATTTGGACATGACTTAGCCTTACTAGTCACATACCATCACATAAATAAGTATATATATAATTTTAAGAGAACAAAGATCTTACTTTTCATATTTACAAGGTATTGTTCAGTATTAAAATCTTTATCCAACATTCTACTGAAAATAAATTTAAGACCATATATATACTTATTTGTTATGTCGATGACCAAGAATTTATAGATGGGACCACACCACCCTTCCAATGAGAAATTTGCTATTGCGTCCAGTTTCTCCCCCCGAGCTCCTCAGTTCTAGAACTGTCACTTAGGCAACAATTTTCTCAATTTTAATTCACTGGCATTAAAACCGCTCAGTCCGACCTATAATTTTCCACAGAGAAAGTTTGCAATTTGGAGTTTCCCTTTGCCCTAGTCCAACTCAAGAGTATTCCTCAGTCAGTATCTTGCCTTTCTTTTCCATATCTCCCTCCTCCCCCCCTGAGAGCTCTCTCTCGTCTCTGGGAAAATAAAATAATAGATAACTGCCCTTAACTGTTAAATGTCTAGTAAAAGAGAATTACTAGGCACCCCTCCGTAAATTCGAGGACTCAATGTAGACTTTATTTAAACAAAATAATTATTATTTAGGATTACTCCAGATTCCAACATTTTACTCTACTTGATAAATTACCAAGTCAACAACAGTAAAAGTAAATAATAAATGTTAACAACACCTAGGGGGTGTCACATCTCTCCCAGCTCGAGAAAAACACCATCCACGGTATTTGTCTCTTTTGTTGCCTCTTGGGACAACTCAGGATATGCCTCCTACATAAATTCTTTATCTTCACAAGTGGCTTCCTCTGTGCTAAAGTGTTTCCACTGCACTTTAACCTAGTGGTAGCTTGCTTCTGTAACATTATTTCTCATTGGTCGAGTATACACAGAAGTTCTACCAGAAACTCTCTGTTCGGTTTGACCTATCAAAAATCACGACTTAGTCATTAGTATGTTTCATTCATTGCATTAAAACTTGTATCTATAAACTTTCGACATATTTATTGCATGTACATCTTCCCAATTTATGATGTGTTTGGAATCATATACATATTTCTTTAAAAGAGAAACATGAAATACATTATGAACTTGTATATGGATGGGTAGTGCAAGTTGGTATGCCATCGGTCCTATCCTTTCCAAGATCTGGAAGGGTCCATAGTATCGGGGTGCTAGTTTTGCACAAATTCCCCATCTGAGGGTACTTATTTTAGGTTTAACATGTACATAAACATAGTCACTCACTTGAAATTATGGGTAAGTTCTTTTTTTATCAGCATAGGCCTTCTGTCTATCTTGAGAAGATTTTATATTTTGTCGAACTTTTCTCACTGTACTTTCCATTTCTTCTAACATGTCGGGCCCTAGAACCATTTTATTCTTAGGACTATTCTAATTAGAAGGTATTCTACATCCTTTCCCATAAAATACCTCAAAAGGGCTCATTTTTAATGACTCGTGGTAATCGTTTTTATAAGCAAATTTCACTAAATGAAGGTCTCCTTCTTACTTGCTTGGCTACTGCACCACATACATGTGCATCATATCCTCAATCACTTGATTCACCCACTCAGTTTTCCCATTTATTTGTGGGTGGTAAGCAGTATTGTAGTGAATTTGAGTACCCAATCCAGTGAAGAGCGCCTTCCAGAATGCAGAGGTGAACTTTACATCCTGATAAAAAATTATTACTCTAGGCATGCCACGTGATATGAATATCTCTCTCATAAATATATCTACCACTTGGGAAGTTTGGTAAGTGGATTTAAAAAGAATGAAATTAACTGCTTTGCTCAATTTATCCACTACTACCATGATAGAATCATTTTGTCTTTTGGATATGGGTAACCCAGTTATGAAATCTAAAAGTAATCATATCCCATTTCCACTCGAGAATGGGTAGTGGATGCAGCAAACCAGCAAGGTGTTGGTGTTCCACCTTGACCTGCTGACATTCTAAGCATTTTTCTAAGTATTCTGTAATGTCTTTCCTCATTCCGGGCCAATAATAATTTTTTCTAATTGCAGAAAATAACTTTTGACATCCTGGATGAGTAGTGTAGGGGCTTATGTGGAATTTATATAATAAAAATTGTTTAATCGATAACTTATTAGGAACATACATTCTCCCTTTAAAAATTAGCAAATTATCGTTATTGATATCATTTTCAGTTTGTCTCCTAGAATTTCGTGCAATCTTACCTTGCTGCCAAAGATATTCATATTCCAGATCTTTCAAGGCAGCTTCTTTAATCTGCTTGGAAAAGTTAAAGGCCACTTGACTATATGAAATCTCATATACATAATGCAACCTTCTACTTAACGCATCAGCCACATGATTTTATTTCCTTATGTTCTTCCAAACTCCTAGAACAAACTAGGATATCATCAATGAAAATTAGAAAAAACTTGTCCAAGAAGGGGTGGAAAATACCATTCATCAAGCTCATGAATGTTTCTGGAGCATTGGTGAGCCGGAATGGAAAAACAACAAACTTGTAGTATCCATAGCATGTTCTAAATGTTATTTTAAAAATATATCAATCTTTTATCCATGTCTGGTAATATCCATATCATAGATCAATTTTTGAAAACGCAGTAGCACCCTTAACTTGGTCGAACAGATCATCAATTCTTGGAAACAGGTACTTATTTTTAATCCTTAACTTATTTATTTGTCTATAATCAATACATAAACAAAGAGTTCCATCTTTTTTTCTTATAAACAAAATTTGGGCTCCCCAAGGGGACACACTAGGGCTGATATAGCCTTTGTCTAACAGCTCTTGGAGTTGTATCTTTAATTTTTTCAACTCAGGGATACTCATTCTATAAGGCTATTTTGGTACTCAGGTAGCTCCGGGAACTAGTTCTATAGTGAAATTGATGTTTCTCTTAGTAGGAAGTCCCTAATTTCTTCCGGAAATATATCTACAAACTCCTGAATGATTGGTATTCTTTCCATAGTAGATATCTTATCTTTAGAATTAGTGTATCGCACCTAAACAACGTAGTTTTGGCAGCCCTTGTGAATGCATTTGCCCAACTGATGGGATGAAATGGGGCGTATCTTGAATTCCCTTCTAATACCCTGAATTTCTTTTCTAATACCCTCATCAGTATGGAAATTAATAGTCGTATCCTTACAATATACTAAGTTCCAATTCTTTTCTAGCCAATCCATGCCTATCAGCATGTCATAGGAACCTAGTGGTAGCATATTTAAATTTGCCTTAGCATGTTGTCCAACTATTTCAATTAAACAATCCTCTACCTTTGTGGTTACTCTTCTCTTAGCTCCCGTAGCCAGTTGCACTAGCCAAGGATTTCTGAATTTTACACTTTTCATATGGCATAAATCAATTATTTTTGGATTGATATAACTCAATCTTACACCTGGTTCTATTAAAATAGAAACAAGATGGTTGGTTATTTTACCTTCAAGCTCCACCAGTGCAGGTTGATATTCAGCTTGATGATCCTTTATGGCTGCATTGATCCTTGGTATGCTCCTTTCCACCTCGTTGACGGTAGAGGCTTCTTGAATGTTAGCAGTTGGTTCTGATCTGGTATGGTGAGGACAATTTTTATAATAGTGGGGTTCCCCACAACCCCAAAGCTACAAGGGAGGCTTTTGATTTTGACTGGGCCCCAGTCTACTAAACGCTTCAGTCTTCCTAATTTCATTCTTGGATATGAGATTCTATTGATTTTTACTCGGAGGTCCATTCGAAAATTTTCTGCTTGCATTCTTAATTCCAGCAAGTCTCATATTTTTGGTGTTCGAGAATATTTTCTGCCCCTTTTTATTTATCCAACCCTTAGTACTATCCCCTTTCTGCTTCATTTGATGATAACAAATTCGAGCCTTTCGAATGGCCTTGTCAATTGTCTTAGGGTTGTCAAATTCCAATTTCTCCTTCATGAAAGCAAGTAGGTTGATGGCAAAGCGCTACACATTGGCTTTCTCTTCGTGGATGTAAGGGACATATCTTAACAAAGAGGTAGACTTAGTTATAAATGCATCCATGGACTGTTGTCCTAATTTCATATCGTGAAATTAATTTTCTTTTTCATCATAGAACTGCTCGGTCAAGCATTTATCTTTAAAATGCTTTTGGAATTGTTCCCAAGTAACTTCCTCCTCATCAATTCCTTGAACCATTTTAATATCTTCTCACCATATGGTGGACTTACCTTCCAGTTGATATACTACCAATCTTGCTTTCAGATTATCATCATATTCATATATTTGAAAGTATTTGTTCATATTGATCAACCATGCTTCAGTCGCCTCCTCCACCTCTCCATCATAGGTCGGGGAATTTATTTGATTAAACTCCCCTTGTAGTTAAATTTTATGTCTCTTAGTTCCCTTTCCACCATAAACATTATCATATTCTTATTCATTACCAACTCGACCTCCCTCAAATTTTGGGTTCCCTTCTTATTGTCTGTGAAACTCCTCTCTATTACCTTCATCTTGACTGGGATTCATATTCCTTTGGTTTTTCCTGTCTAAGAGGCTTTTCATGATCTTTTATTGTTCCAACCGCAGCCTTTCATTATCAGCCCTCAAATTTATCATTTCTTCTCATATTTTTTGAACACTCTCTAATAAAATTACACTCGTTTTCTGTCTTTCTCCACCCAATTAAAGCCACATTTATGGGTTGGTTTGTTGAAAAGGCATAGGTCCTGCACCTCCAGATGGTCTTCCTGGTGGGGTAATCCCTTCTCCTCATCTCATACTGTATCAACTCCTTTCCGTGCACCATAATCACATTTAATATTCCACATAAGTCCATACATACCTTAGTGTACCAACCCAATGCTTTGATACCACTTATCACATGAAATAACAATATATATATATATATATATATATATATATATATATAGAGAGAGAGAGAGAGAGAGAGAGAACATACCCCAATTCTTGTTTATAAGTTAACCATATTTTCACATTTGGTATGTCACACCATAAGGTTAAGTATATAATATGTAGGTTTGTTATTATAATTACTTTGCGTTACCATCGTTGTTTGATCATAATCGACCCTTTTATCATTCCTTGGAAACTACGGTTATCTGAATTTTGATAGGGAAGAGAGTGGAAAATAGCGGGCATTAATACTTTCCAGCTGCCCAGGTTCTCGATCCTTCCAATACACTAACAGAGAGACCTATGTAATATGTGCTATCGTCGATCTCCAATACTCCTCATCCAACAACGCCTAGGGTTTTCCGATGGGTAAGGGTAATTACCAAATTTTGTCTCTCTCATGACCGATCATTCAAATGTTTCTGACGTTGGGGAAAGTCTCTCTTCCAAACCCCTGCTTCACTAGGGTTTCTATCACAATCCAGAGGAATAATGCTCTTGACAACAGGTCACCACCAGCGGCTGATCTTTGATTTGTCAATTTTCGTTGCCTTTCCCTTTTGGTTTGTGGATGGATGGACGAATGTGGCCTGTAGCATTTGAAAAAAGGTAATGGTTCCTTCTAGGTCACTGCTCTTTTCATGTTTTGTCTATTGTTTAAATTTTTCTCCTTATTCCTATCTCTAACACAATCGCTCTGGCTTCCTATGGTTGCAGATGCGAAGTTCTAAATCCTTCACCAGTCATTTAAAAGTATTATGTTAGGTTCCCTTTATTTTTTGCATAACCTCAATAATATCATTCCAAAATACCATGTTAAGTTAGGGTTATACATTGTTTGTGTTGAGATTCAACAAGATGATGAGCTCAGTGAAAAGAGTCGCCTTCACTAAGTGGGCCCGTAGGCTATTTTTGGCGCAAGTCTATTTTTAGACATGGTGATCATATTTCAGAAGTTGCATGATGCTATTTGTGGATGGTTGGTCAAGTTGGAAAAATAAATGAAATTCTATTTTTAGAATATTGGGCGAAGTCTTTTTATAGATCGTCGATCTAAAAATAGAAGTGTCGATTATTATTAACTCTTAATAATAATCCGACAATAAACAACAACTTGTTCTCTTGGAGCACTTATCAAAGTACGTATTTCGCAACCAAGGGTCATTAATTACACAATTCCTAGGCTTACCGGTGGTTCATGCATGGAGGACTTAGTTAGAACCGGGCGGGCAAAGTTATGACAGAGTTGGAAGAGTAGTTCATGGAGTTGTTATTCAGTTTAACTCAGTTAATGGAGTTAAACTCAGTTGAGCTAGTTGTATCTAGTCTAACTAAATGATACACTAGTGAGAGTGGGGTGAATTAATTAGTTAATTAATTCACAAAAAATAACTCATTAATCAACTTAACAAATACAGCAGTTAACTACAGTGCATATCAGTTCCAGTGGAGAGATAGGTGAAAGGGCGAGATGAACTATCTGTTGTGACTATAGTGATGCATTGATTGCACCACACAAACATTGTAGTTGCCAATGAGGATTGCGCAGTCAAGTAAAGGGTAATTTGAATTCATTTAGAGCTATTCTTTAGCAAGGATTGCACAGTGGAGGCAGGCTGTCTGGAGACAAGAAATTAGTGCATAGAGATGCAAATTTATGCATGGCAGTGTGTAATGAATCTATATTGTACTGAGAGCTTGATGTACTAAGCTTTGTATGAGATTGTTACATGATCTCCATGATACATAATATATGATAGTTGGGGTTTTTAGCTTCAGGCTTTCCTGTTAAACAACTGTGTTATGTGCGATTGTTTTTATTTATGCTTCACATGTGTTTGCAATTAATTTTCTGCAAAAGATTAGCAGTGAAATGATTATGTATTTTGCAAGAAGTTAAATATTGTGAGATCAGGGGAATCCGGATGTATGCATGCTTAGTGTATATAATTTATACATGGTATCAGAGCAGTGTTAATTCTTGAAGATTGCAATTGTGAAGAATTGTTGAATTTGTGCTGGTGGACAATTCGAATTTGCTACAGAAAATTCTTGGTGCAGAAGTTGAGTATACATTGAAATGTCTTTCAAAGGGTTGTGATTGGAGTATGCCCTTGATGGGAGCTCGAATTAAATAGCCTGGAAGGATAGGATGGAGGCGATGCTAGAGGATAATGGACTGAAGGAGTTCATCGATAACGATGTTCCTAAGCCAGTATCTAGCGATGTTGCATTACTTGACGCATGGCAAAAGAAGATAACAAAGACAAGAATAATTCTGTTGGAAGGTGTGAAGGACCATATTGTGTCTAGCCTTCACGGGAAGGCCACTCCATTATTAATGTGGAAGGCTTTGAAATATTTGTTCCAAAGCAGCAGCGACCAGAGGAAGTTGGCGCTGAAATACAAGCTCAGAAAAATAAAAATAGAGAAGGGCGACAATATTCCAAAATATCTCACGAAGTTTGTCCACTGTAGGGATGAACTGGGAAGTGTCGGGATTATTGTCGATGATGAAGACTTGGTGAGCTTGGCTCTCCTTGGGCTTCTAAAGAGTTGGCATAGCTATGAAGACTCTGTTAATGGATGAGAGAAACTGTTGGGATGGGAGCGACTTTGGTTAGATCTTGTGTAGGAGGAGATAAGGCAGGGTACCAGGGATGGCTCTTCATCGAAGAATGAAGATGAAGAGAATTGCGCTTTGGATGCCAAAGCAAGGAAATGGAAGGGGAAGAAATTTTCTTCAAAATCCGAAGCAAAAGGCAAGAAGCATTTGTCCAAAGTAAAGTGTTTTCACTGTCACGAACATGGGCATTTCGCCACTAACTACCCACAGAAGAAGAAGAACAAGAAGGCTGCTGGAGAGGCCTTAGCCTCGCAATTTGAACTTGATTTCTCTTTGATCGTATGCTTGGTTTCAAGCTATATGGGATTGGTGTGGTATCTTGATAGTGGTGTGTCTTTCCATATGACGGGAGACAAGGAGTTGTTTAGTGACTTGGAGGAGAAAGACCTCCAGATGCATATAGAGATGGGCGACGATGGTCGATACAATGCGACCGACATTGGGACCATTACCTCTGAGAGAGAGTTCGGTAATCCATTCTTGTTGAAGGATGTTATGCATGTTCCATGTCTAAAGATGAACCTGGTCTCGATCGCAATGTTGCAAGACAAAGGTTATGATGTTGTTTTCAGTGAGGGAAAAGCCTTCCTTCGACATAAAACAACGGGTCAAACCAAGAAGATAGGGATTCGAGTTAAGAATATCTACAAGATGGAGGTAGATGGTTGTGTCGCAATGGTGGGCAAAGCAGAAGAAGTGGTGAGTCGGGATGAGGGCGAATTATGGCACAGGAGATTGGGCCATCTTCACCATGACGCTTTGAAGATTTTGCAGCAGATTTATACTGGACTTCCCAAGGGTACCCTTGTGCAATCAGATCAGTGCAAGGGATGTACTATGGGTAAGTTTGTGAAGACCACCTTTCATGAGAAGGAGAACCATGCTTCGGTGATCCTAGAGAGAATTCACACAAACGTGTGTGGAACTTTCTCGGTTGCTTCAACAACAAAACACAGGTATTATGTTATATTTGTTGATGACTATTCTCATAGATGTTGGATCTTCTTCATGCAGAAGAAGAGTGAAACATTCTCAAAGTTCTGTGAGTTTAAAGCATTGGTGGAGAAGGATTCGAGGAAGCAATTGAAAGCTCTATGGAGCAATAATGGTGGTGAATACATCTAGGGCGAATTCAAAGACTTCTATAGCGCCTCATAACCCACAACAAAATGGGGTTGCAGAGAGGAAGAACATAATGATCGTGGGTTGCACGATCTATGCTTGAGAGGGAGCTAGACTTGCATGCAGTGAAGGAACTCCTTGTTTCGAAAGATGAGCCTCCGGATGTGGATTAGCCACAAGAGGAGATTCATGGAGTGGGGAGCCCACTCATGCAGAACCAAACATCAGACAAGGCAAAAAGCGTACCACAGTAGCTCAAAGACTAAAGCTTGATGCGGCACAGAATGTAGGAGTTCCTACATCACAGTGCAGACAGAGACAGTCACTTGACCGATTTACTGGATACATGGCTCTTATGAGCAAGTGTATCGTGACAAAGCCATTTTATTTTGAAGAAGCAGTGCAGGAGCCCACATGGGTAGATGCCATGGTGGAGGAGTATGACTCCATTGTCAGAAACAGTGCTTGGGAGATTGTTCCAAGGCCGGTGGCAAAATCAGTTGTAGGATCAAGATTGATCTGCAAGGTAAAGCAAGTTGCTGATGGGAGCGTCGAGAAGTATAAGGCAAGATTTGTTGCCCGAGGCTTCTCATAGATCGAGGGGATTGATTATGAATAAACCTTTGCAACTATCGCACAGTATTCTTCCATAAGGACCATCCTTGCTCTCTCAACACAGATGGGTTGGCACATTCATCAGATGGATGTGAAGACTGCGTTCCTTAATGGGATCATTGAGGAAGAGGTGTACATTGAGCAGCCTAAAGGATTTGAGATCTTCAGGAGCGAGTCACATGTGTGCAGGCTCAAAAGAGCATTGTATGGGCTGAAACAAGCACCTCGTGCGTGGTACACTCGGATCGACAGCTATTTCTCTGGACTTGGCTTCACCAAGAGTGAGGCGGATGCAAACCTATACCAAATTGTGGTGGAGGGTAAGCTTTTAACCATTATTATTTATGTTGATCATTTAATGCTAACGGGTGATGAGCAGTTGATACACTCATGCAAGGCAAATCTTGTAAAGGAGTTTGAGATGAAGGATTTGGGCCTCCTTCATTATTTCCTTTGATTGGAAATATGGCAGCGGGAAGGTGAACTGTTTGTGTCTCAAGACAAGTATGCTCGAGAGATACTGGAGAAGTTTCACATGCAAGGCTATAAGCCTATCGACACTCCTCTTCTAAGAAATTAGAGGAAAGAGAATGCTACATTGGTAGAGGTAGTGGATGCCACTGTTTATCGACAGTTGGTGGGTTCGCTCATGTATTTAATTAATACAAGACCGGACATATGCTATGTGGTGAACTGGCTTTCGCAAGCGATGGTTAAGCCTACTAAGCTCTTTTGGAAGGTAGGAAAGCATGTCCTGAGATATCTCAGGGACACATCTGAGTATGGTTTATGGTACAGACAGACGGATGAGCTGAAGTTGCATGGCTTCATGGATGCAGATTGGGTAGGCAGCCCAACAGACAGAAAGAGCACATCAGGAGGGATTGTCAGTATCGGATCTACGAGATTTTCTTTGTACAGCAGGAAACAAAGATCCATGGCACTCAGTTCAGCGGAAGTAGAATACATGGCAACAAGTCAAGCTGCATGTGAGGCTATCTGGATGAGGAAGATCCTGGTTGATTTGTTCGGTTCACATTTAGATCCTACAGTGATACATTGTGATAATCAGAGTTGCATTAAACTCTCGATTAATTCTATGTTTCATGATATATCTAAACATATTGATATTCGGTATCATCATATCAAAGATTGTGTGCAGCAGAAGATCATGTTGCTTTAGTACATTCCTACGGAGGATCAGGATGCAGACATTCTGACAAAGACGCTCACCAGGAGAAAATTCGAATACCATAGAGGCAGGATTAGGGTGAAGGATAATCCCTATCTTGTTGAGAGGGAGTGCTGATATTCAACAAGATGATGAGCTTAGTGAAAAGAGAAGCCTTCACTAAGTGGGCCTGTAGGCTATTTTTGGCGCAAGTCTATTTTTAGACTATGTCTATTTTTAGACATGGTGATCATATTTCAGAAGTTGCAGGATGCTATTTTTGGATGGTTGGTCAAGTTGGAAAAATATATGAAATTATATTTTTAGAATATTGGGCGAAGTTTATTTATAGATCGTCGATCTAAAAATAGAAGTGTCAATTATTATTAACTCTTAATAATAATCCGACAATAAACAACAACTTATTCTCTTGGAGCACTTAATTTCAGTGCATGGATTTGGAAAAACAATGGGCTGAAGGAATTACGCAATTCCTAGGGCTTACTGGTGGTTCATGCATGGAGGACACAGTTATAACTGAAGTGGCAAAGTTATGACAGAGTTGGAAGAGTAGTTCATGGAGTTGTTATTCAGTTTAACTCAGTTAATGGAGTTACACTCAGTTGAGCTAGTTGTATCTAGTCTAACTAAATGATACACTAGTGAGAGTGGAGTGAATTAATTAGTTAATTAATTCACAAATAATAACTCATTATTGATCAACTAAACAAATACAATAGTTAACTACAGTGCATGTCAGTTCCAGTGGAGACCCAGTGGAGAGATAGGTGAAAGGGCAAGATGGACTATCTTTTGTGACTATAGTGATGCATTGATTTCACCACACACACATTGGAGTTTACAATGAGGATTGCGTAGTCAAGGCAAGGGTAATTCGAATTCATTCAGAGCTATTCTTTAGCGGGGATTGCGCAGTGGAGGCAGGCTATCTGGAGGCAAGAAATTAGTGCATAGAGATGCAAATTTCTGCATGACTGTGTGTAATGAATCTATATTGTACTGAGAGCTTGATGTACTAAGCTTTGTATGAGATTGTTACATGATATCCATGATACATAATATATGATAGCTGGGGTTTTCAGCTTCAAGATTTCCCATTAAACAACTGTGTTATGTGCAATTGTTTTTATTTATGCTTCACATGTGTTTGCAATTAATTTTCCACAAAAGATTAACAATGGAATGATTCTGTATTTTGCAAGAATTTAAATATTGTGAGATCAGGGGAATCTAGATGTATGCATGTTTAGTGTATATAATTTCTACATGGTATTAGAGCAGTGTTAATTCTTGAAGATTGCAATTGTGAAGAATTGTTGAGTTTGTGTTGGTGGACAATTCGAATTTGCTACATAAAATTCTTGGTGCAGAAGTTGAGTATACATTGAAATGTCTTTCAATGGGTTGTGATTGGAGCATGCCCTTGATGGGAGCTCGAATTACATATCCTGGAAGGATAGGATGGAGGTAGTGCTGGAGGATAATGGACTGAAGGATTTCATCGATAGCGATGTTCCTAAGCCGGGATCTAGCGATATTGCATTACTTGACGCATGGCAAAAGAAGATAGCAAAGACAAGAAGAATTCTGTTGGAAGGTGTGAAGGACCATATTATTTCCAGCCTTCACAGGAAAGCCACTCCATCCTTAATGTGGAAGGCTTTGAAAGATTTTTTCCAAAGAAACAACGACCAGAGGAAGTTGGCACTGAAAGACAAGCTCATAAAAATAAAAATGGAGAAGGGCGATAGTATTCCAAAATATCTCACGAAGTTTGTCCATTGTAGGGATGAACTGGGAAGTGTCGGGATTAATGTTGATGATGAAGACTTGGTGAGCTTAGCTCTCCTTGGGCTTCCGAAGATTTGGCATAACTACGAAGACTCTATCAATGGACGAGAAAAACTGCTGGGATGGGAGCGACTTTGGTCGGATCTTGTGCAGGAGGAGATAAGGTGGGGTACCAGGGATGGCTCTTCATCGAAGAATGAAGATGAAGAGAATTGTGCTTTGGCTACCAAATCAAGGAAAGGGAAGGGTAAGAAATTTCCTTCAAAATCTGAAGCAAAATGCAAGAAGCAGGATTTGTCCAAAGTGAAGTGTTTTCACTGTCACGAACATGGGAATTTCGCCACTAACTGCCCACAAAAGAAGAAGAACAAGAAGGCTGCTGGAGAGGCCTTAGCCTCGCAATTTGAACTTGATTTCTCTTTGATCACATGTTTGGTTTCAAGCAATATGGGATCGATGTGGTACCTTGATAGTGGTGCGTCTTTCCATATGACGGGAGAGAAGGAGTTGTTTAGTGACTTGGAGGAGAAGGACCTCTAGATGCATATAGAGATGGGTGATGATGGTCAATACAATGCGACCGGCATTGGGACCATTACCTTTGAGAGGGAGTCTGGTAATCCATTCTAGTTGAAGGATGTTATGCATGTTCCAGGTCTGAAGAAGAACTTGGTCTCGATCGCAATGTTGGAAGCCAAAGGTTATGATGTTGTTTTCATTGAGGGAAAAGCCTTCCTTCGACATAAAACAATGAGTCAAACCAAGAAGATAGGTATTTGAGTTAAGAATCTCTACAAGCTGGAGGTAGATGGTTGTGCTGCATGGTGGGCAAAGCAGAAGAAGTGGTGAGCCAGGATGAGGGAGAATTATGGCACAGGAGATTGGGTCATCTTCACCATGGTGATTTGAAGATTTTGCAGTAGATTTATACTGGACTTCCCAAGGGTACTCTTGCACAGTCATATCAGTGCAAGGGATGTACTATGGGTAAGTTTGTGAAGACCACCTTTCATGAGAAGGAGAACCGTGCTTCGGTGATCCTCGAGAGAATTCACACAGACGTGTGTGGACCTTTCTCAGTTGCTTCAACAGCAAAACACAAGTATTATGTTATATTTGTTGATGACTATTCTCATAGATACTAGATATTCTTCATGCAGAAGAAGAGTGAAACGTTCTCAAAGTTCTGTGAGTTCAAGGCATTGGTGGAGAAGGAGTCGGGGAAGCAAGTGAAAGCTCTATGGAGCGATAATGGTGGTGAATACATCTCGGGAAAATTCAAAGACTTCTGTAGCAAAGAAGGAATTCGAAGATAACTCATAGCACCTCATAACCCACAACAAAATGGGGTCGAGAAGAGGAAGAACAGAACGATCGTGGGTGTTGCACGAGCTATGCTTGAGAGGGAGCTAGACTTGCATGCAGTGAAGGAACTGCTTGTTCCGAAAGATGAGCCTCTGGGTGTGGATCAGCCACAAGAGGAGATTCATGGAGTGGAGGAGTCCACTCATGCAGAACCAAACATCAGACAAGGCAGAAAGCGTACCACAGAAACTGAGAGACTGAAGCTTGATTTGGCACAAAATGTAGGATTTCCTACATCACAACGCAGATAGAGACAGTCACCTGACCGATTTACTGGATACATGGATCTTATGAGCAAGTGTATCATGACAGAGCCATCTTCTTTTGAAGAAGCAGTGCAGGAGCCCACATGGGTAGATGCCATGGTGGAGGAGTATGACTCCATTGTTAGAAACAATGCTTGGGAGATTGTTCCAAGGCCAGTTGGTAAATCAGTGGTAGGTTCAAGATGGATCTACAAGGTAAAGCAAGTTGTTGATGGGAGCGTCGAGAAAGGGCAAAAGATTTCCTAAGAGTTAATCGTAGGATTGATTATGAAAGGAAACCTTTGCACTGCCGCAAGTATTCTTCCATAAGGACCATCCTTGCTCTCTCGCCAAGAGGTTGGCACATTCATCGATGAATGTGAAGACCGCGCTCCTTAATGGGATCATTGAAGAAGAGGTGTACATTGAGCATCCTAATGATTTGGACTTCTTCAAAGAAGTGAGTCATCATGTGTGCAAAGCTCAAAAGAGCGTTGTATGGCCGAAACAAGCACCTCATGCTTGGTACACTCGTATCGACAACATTCTCGGACTTGGCTTCACCAAGAGTGAGGCGGATGCAAACTCATACCAAATTGTGGTGGAGGGTAAGCTTTTAATCATTGTTATTTATGTTGATGATTTAATACTAACAGGTGATGAGTAGTTGATACACTCATGCAAGACAGATCTTGCAAAGGAGTTTGAGATGAAGGATTTGGGCATCCTTCATTATTTCCTTGGATTGGAAATATGGCAGCAGGAAGGTGAACTGTTTATGTCTCGAGGAAAGTATACTCGGGAGATACTGGAGAAGTTTCACATGCAAGGCTGCAAGCCTATCGACACTCCTCTTCTAGGAAATTGGAGGAAAGAGGATGCTACATCAGCAGAGGTAGTGGATTACACTGTTTATCGACAGTTGGTGGGTTCGCTCATGTATTTAGTTAATGCAAGACTAGACATATGCTATGCGGTGAACCATCTTTCACAAGCGATGGTTAAGCTTACCAAGCTCTTTTGGAAGGAAGTCAAGCATGTCCTAAGATATCTCAGGGGTACATCTGAGTACGGTTTATGGCACAGACAGACGGATGAGGTGAAGTTGCATGGCTTCACGGACGCAGATTGGGCAGGCAACCCAACAGACAGAAAGAGCACATCAGGAGGGATTTTCAGTATCGGATCTACAAAAATTTCTTGGTATAGCAGGAAACAAAGATCCATGGCACTCAGTTCAGTGGAAGCAAAATACATGGCAGCAAGTCAAGCTGCATGTGAGGCTATCTGGATGAGTAAGATCCTGGTCGGTTTGTTCGGTTCACATTTAAATCCTATAGTGATACATTGTGATAATCAAAGTTGCATTAAACTCTCGACTAATCATGTGTTTCATGATAGATATAAACACATTGATATCCGGTATCATCATATTAGAGATTATGTGCAACGGAAGATCATGTTGCTTCAGTACATTCCTACGGAGGATCAGGATGCAGACATTCTAACAAAGGCGCTCACCAGGAGAAAATTCGAATACCATAGAGGCAGGATCAGGGTGAAGGATAATCCCTATATTGTTGAGAGGGAGTGTTGAGATTCAACAAGTTGACGAGCTTAGTGAAAAGAGTCGCCTTCACTAAGTGGGCCCGCGGGTTATTTTTGGCGCAAGTCTATTTTTAGACTATGTCTATTTTTATACATGGTGATCATATTTCAGAAGTTACAGGATGTTATTTTTGGATGGTTGGTCAAGTTGGAAAAATATATGAAATTATATTTTTAGAATATTGGGCGAAGTCTATTTATAGATCGTCAATCTAAAAATAGAAGTGTCGATTATTATTAGCTCTTAATAATAATCCGAAAATAAACAACAACTTATTCTCTTGGAGCACTTAATTTCAGTGCACAGATTTGGAAATCAGTGGGATGAAGGAATTACACAATTCCTAGGGTTTATTGGTGGTTCATGCATGGAGGACTCAGTTAGAATTAAAGTGGAAAAGTTATGGCAGAGTTGGAAGAGTAGTTCATGGAGCTGTTATTTAGTTTAACTCAGTTAATGGAGTTAAACTCAGTTGAGCTAGTTGTATCTAGTCTAACTGAATGATACACTAGTGAGAGTGGAGTGAATTAATTATTTAATTAATTCACAAATAATAACTCATTAATCAACTGAACAAATACAACAGTTAACTACAATGCATGTTAGTTCCAGTGGAGACCTAGTGGAGAGATAGGTGAAAGGGAAAGATGGACTATCTGTTGTGACTATAGTGATGCATTGATTGCACCAAACACACATTGGAGTTGCCAAAGAGGATTGCACAGTCAAGGCAAGGGTAATTCGAATTCATTCAGAGCTATTCTTCAGCAGGGATTGCGGAGTGGAGGCAGACTGTCTGGAGGCAAGAAATTGGTGCATAGAGATGCAAATTTCTGCATGACAGTGTGTAATGAATCTATATTATACTGAGAGCTTGATGTACTAAGATTTGTATGAGATTATTACATGATCTCCATAATACATAATATGTGATAGTTGGGGTTTTCAGCTTCAGGCTTTCCTGTTAAACAACTGTGTTATGTGTGATTGTTTTTATTTATGCTTCACATGTGTTTGCAATTAATTTTCCACAAAATATTAAAATTGGAATGATTCTGTATTTTGCAAGAAGTTAAATATTGTGAGATCAGGGGAATCTGGATGTATGCATGCTTAGTTTATATAATTTCTACAGTTTGCAAACTCGATACTTAGGGCTTGGACTTCCTGCTTTCGATGTATATGCAGCTTTGGTTTGATCTTCTACGTGCCACTGCAACTTGGGTTCCTTGCACAAAAAACTGAAGGTGGTCCTTTCTATATTACCCTTCCTTGAGGGTTTTGTTGAGAGATTTTTTTTCTCAATGGATTACACTAAGGGTTTTCATCTTGCAATCTAAATATGGTTAATGCATATATATGGTTTTAGTTATATATATATATTTATTGTTCTCTAAAATGGAGAAGAGCTTCCATTCCTTGATTTTTCGTGAGTTTCCTTGCTAAATATGATTTGAGGAAGGCATAGTTCGGGGTTGTTTTTTCCCTGGAATTCCTTTGTGAATTTATAATTAGGGACCGGATGCCTTACCCGTTGTGGTCACTTACTGTTGCAAGATGGCTTATTTATTATGGTATTATTTAGACACTTCAAATAGGTATATCTTCTTCACCCATGAAGCTAAAATAATCCAAGTCTTCCAGATCTCATGTAGTTCTCTTGTTTAATGATTTCTAATGGAGGTCTTCCCTTTTATTTTGAAATACAGTTTTGTAGTTTAACATGCATTTGTTGTAATGTGTATAATAATTTTTTCTTTGCTGCTATCATGGGAGTAAATTTTGGTGAATGAAATCTGTGCATTACATTAATCTGTTAATTTTTTTCTGGTTGTATCTCGACTTAAATTTTTGGCCATGGTTTATACAAATTTGTGGTTCAAATTTTCCAAGAAAATTATTTTAAGAAACATTTACAACTCTCAGTCTTTCTCGCTTGGCTCCATTCATTCTCTAACTTTATCCTCCATAGACCCTACTCACTCTGATTCATTCGACATAGCTTCACTATCCAGAATTGTTCCTTGGGCTATCGATAGTTTCACTAGCCACAAGGAATAAATTTGGGTAGAGGCCCTCTATGACTTCTCTATATAACATTTCTTACTGTAATGTTGTTTTCCTGTTTAGCTCACTAGTAACCCTCAACAGGATTTCCTTTTGTTATACAAATTATATTAGCAGGTGTTCTTCTTTTCTTTTTAGTTCCACATTCTTTCCCTACTATCGTAATGAGGGGCTTATATATATTTTATCATAGTTGGTTTTCATGTAGCTTGCCACCCTTACCAAGGGTTTTACAAGAATTATAATGAAAATAATGAACTCTCTTTGAAAAAGAATAAAAGAGTAACTCACATACTTTGTTTATGACTTACCCTCACAGGCTACACATAAATATAAGAACAGTTCACCTATTTGGTACATGACTTAGCCTTATTGGCTACATACCATCACACACAGACACAGACACACACATATATATATTAAGAGAACACATGTCTTACTTTTCATATTTACAAAGTATTGTTCAATATTAACATCTTTATCCAACATTCTAGTGAAAAGAAATTTAAGACCATATATATATACTTATCTACTATGTCAATGACCAAGAATTATAGATGGGACCACACTACCCTTCCAATAAGAAATTGGATATCACTTTCAGTTTCTCCCCCCCAAGCTCCTTAGTTCTAGAACAATCACTTAGGAAGTGGTTTTCTCAAGTTTAATTCATTGGCATCAGAACCCCTTAGTCCAACCTAGAATTTTCCACATCTCAAGTCAACAATCTGAAGTTTCCACTGGCC
The DNA here is from genome assembly GCA_034641835.2 of Pinus albicaulis. Lineage (NCBI taxonomy): Eukaryota > Viridiplantae > Streptophyta > Pinopsida > Pinales > Pinaceae > Pinus > Pinus albicaulis. Next base: position 450,031,178 of record CM076569.1, on the reverse strand, counting down.
TTAGTCGAGCTCAAGAATAGTCCTTAAGCATCATCTTGCCTTTATTTTCCATATCTCCCTCCTCTCCCCTTGAGAGCTCTCTCTCATCTCTGGGAAAATAAAAGAAGAGATAATTTCCCTTAACTATTAAATGCCCGGTAAAAGAGAATTACTAGGGTCCCCTCCATAAATTCTAGGACTCAACATAGATTTTATTTAAACAAACTAATTATTCTTTAGGATTATTCCAGATTCCAACATTTTACTCTACTTGATAAATTACCGAGTCCACAACATTAAAGTAAATAATAAATATTTACAATACCTAGGGGGTGTCACAACATGGACAATAGGTTATCCCTTATAGAGGCATGCTTCACTCCAAGTTAGATACCAAGTTTCGATAGCCTAGCAAAGCTAGTTCCTTTTGAGGTGGATGCCTTGAGTTCTTCTTAGTCTTCAATATTTCAATTACTCTTTGTTATTTGGCTTCCTACTTTCTATGGACGTCTTCAGGTTGTTAAGTTTGCATAAAAATATTTTTTTGAAACATTCTACTATAAACTTAGATCTTTTATTATTTTTTATATTATTTTGAACTTGAAAATAATCTCAATACAATATACTTTATTTTTCTATGGCGTGGTTTCTCGAACAACAAATGAGAAATAAATAAAGGTAAAACATACCCATAATGTTTTTTATAAAAAAAACTGATCTTAAAATATATATTTTTGTAAAATTGTTTATATATATATATATATATATATATATATATATATATATATATATATATATATATATATATATATATATATATATATATATATATATACTTGACACTGAGGATTTGAACATTGATTCTTATGTTTTACATAATACCTTAGAACATGTGATTGCCAATGGAACTTCCCGTATGCAAAATTGTTATTTCATCTTATTTAAAAATAATAATAATAATCTTTTTAGTTTATTTTATATTATAAATTTCGAAACTACAATTTTGTTAAACACAACACATCCCATTGAATTTTAAAAGATATTATCCAATCGTCTACTTCATAAATCTAAAGAATTTAATATAAAGGACAAAATTTGTATTATTCATGATAACCATATGTTTTAAAAGTGTGTAAATTCCATTATAATCTTCATTACATTATATATTTGAAAAAATATATTACACCCACACACATATATTACAAGTTTTATATAGTAAGGAAAGTGGATTGAAACAAATTAGATTTTAAGTATGAGGGGTCTCTGCAGTGCATTATATTAGATATCATTTTTGGGATTCAACTGCGTTAATGTAGTCATTCTTTTATGACCATTTCCATGAGAGGTAGTCGTAACTAACTAATTTCTCATGAGTTTTGAATAGTCCACTTAGCACTCATTGCATCGGGTGATGCTCACAGGGGTGAAGAAGTGGGATTGAAACTAGTGAAATGAATCACATAGTGTCAATCATCACTTTCGGGGCTTGCACTCGGTAACTAGGACTTCCCGGGAGGTCACCCATCCCAAAAGTCCTTTGGCTCAAGCGCGCTTAACTGTGGAGTTCTCCCCACAATCGAGCCCACTTATCTTTCTAGCCCATTTGCAAAACCTTAGCAACTATTGCGCCTCATGAACCATTCTATAAGAGATTCCTTTACTCTTAGTATTTTAAGTATGAGGCCACAGTGCATTATATTAGATATCATTTTTGGGATTCAACTGCGTTAATGTAGTCTTTCATCTATGACCATTTCCATGAGAGGTAGTCGTAACTGACTAATTTCTCATGATTTTCGAATAGTGCACTTAGCACTCATTGCATCGGGTGATGCTCACAGGGGTGAAGAAGTGGGATTGAAACTAGTGAAATGAATCACATAGCGTCAATCATCACTTCCGGGGCTTGCACCCGATAACCAGGACTTCTCGGGAGGTCACCCATCCCAGAACTCCTCTGGCTCAAGCGCACTTAACTGTGGAGTTTTCCCTACAATCAAGCCCACTTAGCTTGCTACCCCATTTGCAAAACCTTAGCAACTATTGCACCTCATGAACCATTCAAGAAGAGATCCCTTTACTCTTAGTATTTAAAGTATGAGGGGTTTCTGCAGTGCATTATATTAGATATCATTTTTGGGATTCAACTGCGTTAATGTAGTCATTCATCTATGACCATTTCCATGAGAGGTAGTCGTAACTGACTAATTTCTCATGATTTTTGAATAGTCCACTTAGAACTCATTGCATCGGGTGATGCTCACAGGGGTGAAGAAGTGGGATTGAAACTAGTGAAATGAATCACATAGCATCAATCATCACTTCCAGGGCTTGCACCCAGTAACCAGGACTTCCTGGGAGGTCACCCATCCCATAACTCCTCTGGCTCAAGTGTGCTTAACTGTGGAGTTTTCCCCACAATCAAGTCCACTTAGCTTGCTACCCCATTTGCAAAACCTTAGCAACTATTGCGCCCCATGAACCATTCAAGAAGAGATCCCTTTACTCTTAGTATTTTAAGTATGAGGGGTTTCCACAGTGCATTATATTAGATATCATTTTTGGGATTCAACTGCGTTAATGTATTCATTCATCTATGACCATTTCCACGAGAGGTAGTCGTAACTGACTAATTTCTCATGATTTTTGAATAGTCCACTTAGCACTCATTGCATCGGGTGATGCTCATAGGGGTGAAGAAGTGGGATTGAAACTAGTGAAATGAATCACGTAGCGTCAATCATCACTTTTGGGGCTTTCACCCAGTAACCAGGACTTCCTGGGAGGTCACCCATCCTAGAACTCCTCTGGCTCAAGCGCGCTTAAATGTGGAGTTTTCCCCACAATCAAGCCCACTTAGCTTGCTACCCCATTTGCAAAACCTTAGCAACTATTGCGCCTCATGAACCATTCAAGAAGAGATTCCTTTACTCTTAGTATTTTAAGTATGAGGGGTTTCTGCAGTGCATTACATTAGATATCATTTTTGGGATTCAACTGCGTTAATGTAGTCATTCATCTATGACAATTTCCATGAGAGGTAGTCGTAACTGACTAATTTCTCATGATTTTTGAATAGACCACTTAGCACTCATTGCATCGCGTGATGCTCACCGGGGTGAAGAAGTGGGATTAAAACTAGTGAAATGGATCACATAGTGTTAATCATCACTTCTGGGGCTTGCACCTGGTAACCAGGACTTCTCGGGAGGTCACCCATCCCAAAACTCCTCCGGCTCAAGCGCGCTTAACTATGGATTTTTCCCCACAATCAAGCCCACTTAGCTTGCTACCCCATTTGCAAAACCTTAGCAACTATTGCGCCTCATGAACCATTCAAGAAGAGATCCCTTCACTCTTAGTATTTTAAGTATGAGGGGTTTCTGCAGTGCATTATATTAGATATCATTTTTGGGATTCAACTGCGTTAATGTCATCATTCATCTATGACCATTTCCATGAGAAGTAGTCGTAACTGACTAATTTCTCATGATTTTTGAATAGTCCACTTAACACTCATTGCATCGGGTGATGCTCACAGGGGTGAAGAAGTGGGATTGAAACTAGTGAAATGAATCACATAGCGTCAATCATCACTTCTGGGGCTTGCACCCGTGGCTTGGGGACTAACTCCACTAGCTCCATCCCGGAACTCCTGCGGCTCAAGGCCACTTAACTTGTGGAGTTTTCCCCACAATCAAGCCCACTTATCTTGCTACCCCATTTGCAAAACCTTAGCAACTATTGCGCCTCATGAACCATTCATGAACCTGGAGTTTGGAAATGGGGCCCAGCAAGCTAAGGAGAGCGATTGGTGACTCCACAGTTAACGCGAATGAGCTGAGGCAGGATGGGTTTGCTCGAGAAGTGCGGTTCGTGTGCCCAAGCCCTAGAAATGATTGACGCTATGGAAATTCATTTCACTAGTTTCAATCCCCTTGCTTCACCACGTGAGCATCACCGTCTGCAGTGAGTGCTAAATGGACTATTCCAAAAATCATGAGTAGTTAGTACGACTACCTCTGTGGAAATGGTCATAGACTACGATAACGCGGTTGGGTCCTAATGTGCAACGCGAAACCTCATACTGGAAATACCCAAAATGAGATCTCTTCTTGAATGGTTCATGAGGCGCAATAGTTGCTAAGGTTTTGTAAATGGGGTAGCAAGCTAAGTGGGCTTGATTGTGGGGAAAACTCCACAATTAAGCGTGCTTGAGCCAGAGGAGTTCTGGGATAGGTGACCTCCCGGGAAGTCCTGGTTACTGGGTGCAAGCCTCGGAAGTGATGATTGACTATGTGATTCATTTCTACTTTCAATCCCACTTCTTCAACCCTGTGAGCATCACCCAATGCAATGAGTGCTAAGTGGACTATTCAAAAATCATGAGAAATTACTCAGTTACGACTGTCTCTCATGGAAATGGTCATAGATGAATGACTACATTAACGCAGTTGAATCCCAAAAATGATATCTAATATAATGCACTGCAGAAACCCCTCATACTTAAAATACTGAGAGTAAAGGGATCTCTTCTTGAATGGTTCATGAGGCGCAATAGTTGCTAAGGTTTTGCAAATGGGGTAGCAAGATAAGTGGGCTTGATTGTGGGGAAAACTCCACAGTTACCAGAGGAGTTCTGGGATGGGTGACCTCTCGGGAAGTCCTGGTTACCAGGTGCAAGCCCTGAAAGTGATGATTGACGCTATGTGATTCATTTCACTAGTTTCAATCCCACTTCTTCACCCCTGTGAGCATCACTTGATGCAATGAGTGCTAAGTGGACTATTCAAAAATCATGAGAAATAAGTCAATTACGACTACCTCTCATGGAAATGGTCATAGATGAATGACTACATTAACGCAGTTGAATCCCAAAAATTATATCTAAATTAGATTTTGTTAGTTGAATAAATATGTGATAATGAAAATTGTACAAAAAAACTTGTGGCAAACTTTGGATGGATATGAAAGGTTTCAGTTGTTGAATAAAAAAGATACATGTAACACAAGAATACTTATAGAGAGTAATAGATGAATACATTGCCCAAATGTACCCTGAGATCATATGGTGCTTTACTTGCACCCTATACAAATACAAAAGTTTCAACTTTTACAAGATAGTATAAAAGTAGTGTTAAAATATGCAACTAGGCTAAATTCCACTTTGGTCTTCTCATTTGTAGAAGATGATTATTGGATTGAATTCCTCTTTTCGAGAGGACCAAAATCGACCTAAGGATCACTGAATTTGGACAAGGAGAAATATGTTTCTGAAGACAAGCCCACACATCTAGTTTTGGTCAAGGTTGACCCTACCTTCATGTAGGCCCATGAAGCCCAAGAGACATGTCTTTTGACCCACGTTGACTTGTATAAATAGACATTGAGGAAACCTCACTTTAGCATCTCATCAACACACGTCTCTCTCTCTTCATTTGATTGGTTCATACATCTAATTGGGTAGTTACTCATATCACACACACAAGTTTGTGGAGGACAAATCTAACTTGCATTGAATTTTTGTTTATGGAAGACTGACCAGTATTGACCAGCACTCTTCTGACTTCATTTGACCGCGGTTTTGGTGGGTTTATATTTGTTTCATCAGGTCGCATTTATTGGCACATATTTCAAGGCATTCTTGGTAGGTTGATCGCAAGCTAGGTTGATTGTTTGACTGCAGAGCTAACTTTCAATTTGACCAAGATTGATTGCTCCTTTTCTAATTGTTTTTGCTATTGGTTGACCTCTATGGAAGGCCGAATTACTTTGACCTTGAACGAGCTCAAGAAGGACATTTTTACTATTGCGTTGACCACTATTGACTTTCTGGTTAGGGTTGTTTGACTGTTGTTGACTGAGAGTAGAGTTGCAAATTTTGATTGGGCCATCTATTTGACCTAGGGCAGTGATATTGGATCATCTATTTGGTAAGTCAACTTTGACTTTGTATCATTGTAATTTATTATTCTCTCTTTGTTGAACATTTGATATTTGATAATAAGAAGGATTGATCAAGGGTTTTCCCCATCTTGGGTTTTTCCCTGGCTTGAGCCAAATCCTTGTGTTATCTTTTCTTGGCTTGTCCTACACATTTTATTGTTCATGTTCTATCTACAATTATTGTCAATGTGAATTAATGGTTGATGTGATTGCTATTGGAAATTAAATTGAAATTGATATTGGGCTAATAAAAGGACATTGAAGTAATTGTTGCAAGCATAGAACATACCATTGTTATCTAAAGTTAACAAGTAGTCCTCTTTGTATGTTAATATGGTATGTTAATATTGGCATTCACTATTGCTGAAGTTTTTTTCCTTTTCACCTTCCTGAAGATGGAAGTTGTAAAAAAAACACAATGATTATTGTACAAGGATCATAAACTTCTTAAGTATATAACTCATTCCATTTGGATTCAAGGTATTAATACAAGTCTCTATGCAAACAAATTTGTGTCCATATTTTGCAATGCACTGGTGAGCATTTGTTGTGCCTCGCCCATATTTGATCTTCCTAGGAAGCAAGTTTTGAGAGCTCAAAACCCCAATTTACAAAATACCAATGTAAGGCTTCCAAATATGTTTGTGATTCAACCTTAGATGATCTTGTAAGACTTTTAGTGGTTTCCCTAATAAGAGTTCAAAATCAATTTCCAAGATTTTAAGGTCCCAAGTTGCAAAATACCAATGTAAGACTTCCAAAGATGTGTGTGCGCTGATCTTAGATGACATTGTTTAACTTTGGACGATGATTGGTACGATTCTCTATAAAAATGTGCCTACAAGTATATCAATATGTAGATTCTTCCTCTACCTCTAAAATTATAGCTTACTATACGTTCATCTTTGTCATGATACATTCCATGCATTGCATTTGCATGTAGTCATGATGAAGGCAATGATTCAGCCATCTCATATATTATTATTATTATTATCCAATTTTAAGGTCATGACCAAGCCATACACCAAATTGGTGTATGAGACCCCCTTGTTTGTGGGACAAGGGACCTACCTCTGCGCAATGATTTGACTGCTAAGTCTACGAAAGAATAGATACTATACCCCCCTCTTGTTTCTAACATATGACCTCTTAGGAGGAAACACATGCTCTTAACCATTAGGCCCACTCAAGTTGTAATGGAAAGTGATATATTTGCCTCTCCAATAGTAATATGCTCCAAATAGACATGGCATTATAATGTGATAAGGTTACAATAAGGCATTACATTTATTATCCAAACAAAAGTTTAAACAATATTTTTTCTTATATTAGTGAATTTTCAAAGTTAATAATTATGTATTGGATAGGTCAAAGGTGAATTAATAGTAGTCAAGGGGTGAATGGATTACTATAGTCCCTCTTTGACATAGATGTGACATTATTGAAATACGAAGTAATGGAAATAAATGGAAATGATATTCATTAAAATTTGAAGATGGAGATAAAATATGAAAAAATGAAATTCATTGATTTAATAAAAATTCATCTAAATGAAAAATGATTAATAATAATAATTGCAACAAATTTTAATGGGTAAACGGTAAATGAAAATTGATAATGAAACCTAAAAGAAGACTAGCTTAAAAGCATTATAAACATTTTATAAATAAATACAATATAATAAATTTAAAAATACACACACACACACACACAAATATATATATATAGTGCTACATTAAAATCAACACCATTCAAATGGTGGGTGTGGACCATCCCATGCATAAAAGTTTTAGTCCAAACATGCAAGAGTGGATCATTGTTTTTCATCTTGTAAGTAAATGGACATGTCATTGCATCCTTTGTGAAATTCTCTATAGTGTTAATGAAAAGGATGGAATTGTTTTTTTAATTTCTTGATTGTAGTGTAATTGTCTCGAGTTTTAGTAGAACTAGTATAGATTTATCTTAACTTTGGATCTACCTAGTTTCGAGAGGGATCAAATAATTCTACATGCAAATCTCTTTTTGAGTGCAAATTTACTAGAAAATAATGGAAGACAAAATATGAATGAAATTGACAAACCTCAGGAGAGGAGTCCTTGAGGGTGCCCACATCTGTGGATACGTTCATTGAATTAATATAATCAATTACAACGTTATAAAGATGCATAGGACTAGGCTAGTTAGAACTAATTCCTAACAATCATGAACTAATCCCTAATTACAACAAACTAAACAATCATTTGTTTCTCCATTAATTTAAAGTCCCCCCCTTAATGGATAAAGAATTGATTTCTAAACCTAACATCTCTCTAAATAATTAAAATTTTATCTTCTCATGGGTCTTAGTGAAAATATCAACAAAATTTTCACAAGTATTACAATATTCAAGAAAAATTTCCTTAGACTATATCTTCTCTCTAATAAGATGAAATTGGGCATTAACATGATTTGTCCTTGCATGAAAGATTGGATTATTTTCCAACTTGATTGAACTTTGGTTGTCATACTTGAGCACTGCAGCCTTCCTTTGTTCTTCTCCAACATCTTGAAGAACTCGCTTCAACTAAATAGCTTCACAAGTTGCTGCAAACAAAGCTTTATATTCTATCTCTGTATATGGAAAACATACAGTTGGTTGCTTCTTACTGCTCCATGAAATAATCCCGGATCCAATACTGAATGCATAAGTTGTAGTATATCTTCTATCATCCAGATTACCGGCCCAATATGAATTTGAGTAACTTGTCAGCTCAATATCAAATGAATCAGTATATTTAAGACCAAAATCAATTGTACCTTTAAGATACATGAGTACTTCTTTCACTTCTCTCCAACGGATTTCTAGAGGTCTTGTCATAAACCGACTCAGCACACTAACTGTATATGCAATGTCTGGTCTAGTTGTAGTAAGATAGTTCAGACTTCCAACTAGTTTTCTATACAATATACCATCAACCTCTTTTGAACCATCATCGAGGTGAAGCTTCACATTCAATTTCATAGGAACAAAAGTAGCTTTGCACTGATCCATCTTAAACTTTTTAAGCACTTCTCTGACATACTTACCCTATGGAACAAAAGTCTGACCAACATCCCGCCAAACTTCAAGACCTAAACAATAATGCGACTCATCGAGATATTTCATCTCGAATACTTGTGACATTTGCATCTTAATTTCATTAATTAACTCCACTGAATTTCTTGTAATGATTAAGTCATCAACATACAAATAAATCAGCACAACATACCCTGTTGCATCAAATTTTTGTATAAAGATTCAGATCACTTTGACTTCTCATAAAACCCTACTGGAAAAATAAAGAATCTATCTTTTCATACCACGACCTAGGTGTCTATTTCAACCCATACAAAGCTTTCTTTAATATGCAAACTAAATGTTCCTACCCTTTTTTCACGAACTGTTAAGGTTGTGTGAAATACGCCTCCTCCTTTAAATCACCATTCAGAAAAGTAGATTTTACATCTAGTTGGTGCAAATTCCAATGATACTTAGTAGCTAATGCAATTAACAATCTAATAATGTTCAATTTAGCTACAGGTGCAAATGTTTCTTCATAATCAATACCCTCTTTCTGAGAGTACCCTTTTGCGATCAATCTAGCTTTATATTTATCTATGCTGCCATCTACTTTAAACTTAGGTTTGTGTAGCCATTTTCATCCTATGGGATCTTTTCCTTTAGAAAATTCAGTCACACCCAAATATCTTCAAATGATGAACTGTTGGTTTAAAACCATACAAGGCTTCGAATGGAGTCTTAAAATCAAGATACCTTGGCACTTCTATTCTTTAGATAAACAACAATACTAATGGCTTCTTCCCAAAAATAATTTGAAAGATTCTTACCTTTGATCATACTCCGTGCACACCCCACCACTGTCCTATTTTTCCTTTCTGAAACATCGTTCTGTTGTGGAGTGTAGGTTACTATGAATTGTTGTACTATTCCATGATCCTTGCATTACTTGGCGAAGTTCCCCAATATGTACTCTCCCCCTTGATATGAATGAAGAATATTTATAAAATTCCCTGTCTGCTTTTCTGCCATGTTTTTGAATTCTTTGAAGTATTAAAAAACATCACTCTTTTTCCTGAGGAAGTATACCCAAGTGTACCTTGTGCAATCATTAATAAACAATAGAATATAATAGGCTCCTCCTAAATATTTGGTCTCCATAGGTCCACAAACATCAGAATGCATAAGTTCTAAGACATCTCTTCTTCTTGTATTCAAAATTAGAGGGGAATTCATCTTTGCGAATTTTACCTAGTGCACAACCTTCACAAGAAACATATTCATTTTTTATGATAGGGAGACCTTCGACCATACTTTGTTTCTGTATCAACAATAAATCATAATAATTGATGTGGCCATACCTCTGATGCCAAAGACTCTCTATTGACATGGTTCTAGAAGTTAGTTCTTGATGAATTTTATGGGTAAAATCAAGCTTGTACAAGCCTCCAACCCTGACTCTTGAAGCAACATGTTTACAGTGGTCCAACAAAACTTTCACTATACAATGTGATTTGAAGAATTCAACCTTCAAGTTCTTATATGTAATTGTAGACACAAAGATCAATTTTTTCTTGATCCCAGACACATACATGACATTATGGATACATCTGATACTACCATTTGGTAAATTCATAGGTATATCACAATATTACATGATATTATACGCTCAATCATCTCCAAGGTAGATGTTTCTGCCATTGTTGATTTCCTCGAAGTTTTTGTACCAGTCCTTATTTCATATCATGTGAATCGACGCTCCAGAGTCCAAAAAACATATATTAGCATCATCCATTTCAGTAGACAATGCAACATTAGACAAAAATAGCTTGAGATTTTTTAGATCATAATTTAAGGCTTAGATCCTACAAAATGTCATGATTGCCTTCTATGTTTATGTGTAGATTCATCATTTTTCTTCTTATAATAGCCTCTGGCCAGATACCCACTTCAACTGTGTGGGCGGATCCATAAATGTATCCACCAAGCCACCAATGCTCTTGCTGCGCAGATCCTCACGCAGATCATATAACTTTAACCATGGAAATGAATGATGCATACATGGAAATATTCATGAAGATATGCAAGGCCGCAAGTAGTGCCTAATATGATGCCAAAAGAAATATAGTCAAGTATGAGGGGGTCAACCAAATAATGCTCTACTGAGACTATTGTTTGATATGTACTCCTAAACCAACAGTCTTTCTGGGCCTTGACTGCAGCGTTCACTGTTCATAGGCCTAGGACCTATCCTCTAGCGCTTTACCACAACGCTCCACAATATGACAAGACCACACCCAACAGAATCGAGCACCCAACCTCAGCTACACAACTATGTTGCCTCTTCCCTGATGCACTAATACCAACTAGAAAACAATGGAAGACAAAATATGAATGAAATTGGAAAACCTCATGAGAGGAGTCCCTGAGGCTTCCCACAACTGTGGATACGTTCACTGAATTAACATAATCAATTACAACCTTATAAATATGCATAGGAATAAGCTAGTTAGAACCAATCAGGAACTAATCCCTAATTACAACAAACTAAACAATCATTTGTTTCTCCATTAATTTCAAGTAAATTTGAGAAAATGTTTGCACCTCAAGAAATTTGATTACTTTCGTATTTAAGATAAATCTATGCTAGTTCCTAATAATATTATTTATATTTATATAAATTTCGCATCTTTATATATAGAAATATTCTTGTTTTTTATTTTATTAAAACCTTGATAAATATAGTTACATACATATGCATTTGGTATTTTTCTTTGAAATATTTTACAATTTTTTTTAACTTAATTTTTTAATGTGATATGCATGGAGAGATAGGTTAAAAAAATAGTTTATTGTAAATATTAAGTTTTCATATGCTTATTAATTAATTTCAAATATTAAGTTCTCAAATATAAGGGTTACATATATGAATCATTCTATTAATTTATATGGTAAAATGGATCTCTCTCTCTCTATATATATAGATACACACACACACACACACACACACAGAGTCTACCTAATAGACGAAATGGTATTTTTTAGGGCTTCTTTCTACTTAATTTTAACCAAGAAATGCTAGAGAGTTTTAAAAACTTGTGTTTAAGATGTTTAATTTGTAAAATTCAAGTGCACCGAGAGTTTTTCATGGTGTTAAATCTATTTATGCATTCAAAATGAATTTTAAACACAAAAAATTATAATCTTGCTTGAAATTGTATCAACGGATTCCAATGAAAAAGTATTTTCATCTATAAGTTAAACAACAATGTAACTTATAAATGAACTGACTTTTTGTTGTTGTCTACCTTGTAGACTATATGACTTTTTTCATCAAAATCCACCAATACAATTTCAAACAAGATTTTTATTTTTATTTTTAATTTAAAATACATTTTTAAATGTTGGATGTGGAGCTTGATTATCTTCTTTATTTAGATGTATCACTGTGTTGGACCCCTATTCTTAACGGGGCAACAACGCCGACCATTGTTTGATCGTCGTCAGGGGGTTGACAGTGACCTTTTGGAGCACCCCCCCCTCTTGCGGGGGGTTTTGGGGCAGCACCCCCGAAGCTAAAAACATATGTAAAATAGCCTTGTAAAATATTGTAGTTTCGTAGTCAATCTGGGTCGTTCATTAGGCAGATGATCTGACGGTAGATCCCCGCGACTTAAACTTGATCCCCGCCTTCGCCCACATTAAACTTTCTGTGACTTAAACTTGATCCCCGCCTTTGCCTGCATTAAACCTATTCCTCTCAAAACATCTCAATCCTTCCTATTTATACCTTGACCTTTTGCGACCTTCTTTCATTCTTCATTCTCGTCCTGAAGATGGATCCCCATTGGGATTCGAAATCTCGACCAATGTTTTATGATACTGTGGAAAATCCGAATTCTGCAATTAACATAAACCACAGAAGTTTGAGAACCATAATGGTAGAATTTATGTTTAATTTAGGGTTCTTTTCCATAGAAGGAAACCTCTATGTCTTATGAGGGTATTGTATTGAGTTTGTGTATGGTGTGTGTACTTTGAGCAAGAAATAGCAAGGGGGACTGTGTGAGAGTGTAGAGGATATTACAACGGATCTGTTGTAGGTTGTGTCTCTTCATTTTGCTAGACAATAGAAAGGAAGGATTGGTTGTTTCTGTGGACGTAGCCCAAGTTGGGTGAACCATATATATTTGTGTCTCTCTTATTTTATATGTTATTTATGTGTTTGTGTTTCCACATATTTTATGTGTTCCATTGCTCTGTAATATATAATTTTCTAACAACTGGTATCAGAGCCAGGTGTATATTTGGTTGATAAACTCGCAAGAAAGAAGGGTTCCTAGTTTGAGTGGGAGCAATGGCAGAAAATGGCAGGTTTAGGGTCAAGAAATTTAACGGCCAAAACTACTAGCTGTGGAAGATGCAGATGGAAGATTATCTATTTCAGAAAGATCTATACCCACCACTGAGTGGAAAAACAAATAAGTCGTCGGGTATGACAGACGAAGAATGGGAGATTCTTGACAGAAAGACAATTCAAACAATATGGCTGTGCCTCGCGGTGTCGATAACCTTTAATATTTCGAAGGAAATGACAAAAGAGGGTTTAATGACGGCATTTTTAAAACTATATGAAAAACCCTCAGCCTCAAATAAGGTATTTCTTATAAAACGTTTATTTAATATGAAGATGTCGGAAGATGGATCTGTTGCTGACCATTCAAATGAATTTAATAAGGTTACTAGTCAGTTAAGTTCTATAGAGGTAAATTTTGATGATGAAGTTAGGGCTCTATTATTTCTGTGCTTGTTACTAGAAAGTTGGAATTGTTTAGTTATGGCCATTAGTAACTCTATCTCTGGAACTAGTACTTTAAAGTTTGATGATGTTATCGGTGCCATCCTTAGCGAGGAAATGCGACAGAAAATCTCCGGTGAGACATCGGGAAATGCTTTGAGTGCAGAGACTAGGGGAAGAAAAATGGAAAGAGGAAAGAACTCAGGACATCGCAGTAAATCAAGAAAAGGTAGATCCAAGTCCAAATTAAGGATAGTGTGTTAGAAATGCAGGAAGAGATGACACCTAAAGAAAGACTGTAACTCTCGGAAGGGAAAAGAAGGAGACAAACAACAAGAAAACAAGCATGAAGAAAATGTGACAGGTGATGTGTTACAAGATGCCTTGATTATTTCTTTAGAAAATGTTATTGATGCCTGGGTGGTAGATTCATGGGCCTCATTCCATGTCACACCTGATAAGAAACATTTTCATGACTATGTTCAAGGATATTTTGGACAGGTTCATTTGGGTGATGATAAACATTGTAAAATCATTGGAATGGGTAAAATTATTGTAAAATAATAGAATGGAAACCTATGGTTATTAAAGGAGGTAAGGCATGTTCCAAATCTGAAGACAAATCTGATTTCAACAGGGGAGTTAGGTAATGAAGGTTGTGTGACAATTTTTTTAGATAAAACATGGAACGTCACTAAAGGATCCCTGGTAATAACAAAAGGATAAAAGGTTAGTACACTGTAATTATGCAATGATATTTCTAATTGTGTTAATGCTTTAATCTCCACAGGAGCAGATGCAACATTATGGCATTATAGGCTCAGACACATGAGTGAGAAGGGGGTGAATATTCTTCATTCAAGAAACTTATTGCCGGGTTTGAAGAATATTTATTTGGATTTATGGGAGAATTGTTTTTATGGAAAACAGAAGAGAGTCAGATTTCTTAGGGTTGGGAAAGAAAATAAGAGCGAAAAATTAGAGCTTGTGCATACTGATGTATGGGGACCTGCTCAGGTATCATATCTCAATGGATCTCGTTATTATGTTACTTTTATTGATGTTGTAACTAGGAAAAACTTGGATTTATTGTATTCAGAATAAATTTGATGTATTTGACACTTTCAGGAAATGGAAAGCTTTGGTTGAGATTGAGACAGGAAAGAAGTTGAAGTGTCTCAGATCAGACAATGGAGGTGAATATTGTAGAAAAGAGTTTGATAGGTACTGTTTAGAGCATGGAATTCACATAGAGAAGATAGTTACAAGAACACCACAGGAAAATGGTCTGTTAGAAAGGATGAACAAGATAATCATGGAGCATGCAAGGTGCATGAGATTTCGTGCAGGATTGCCTTTACAATTTTGGGCAGATGTTGTAGATATTTTTGTTTATCTAATAAACATAGGGCCTTCAAGTTCCTTGGATGGTGCTATTCCAGATGAGGCATGGACAGGTAAAACGATAAACTACTCCTTTTTAAAGCCGTTTGGTTGTGAGGCCTTTGTCCATATTAATAAAGAAAATAGAACAAAGCTTGAGGCAAAATCAAAGAAATGTACCTTTACTGGATATGGTGTTAATGATTTTAGTTATCTCTTATATGATTATGCAAATCAAAAATTCATTATGAGCAGAGATGTAATATTCAATGAAAAGGTCTTGTATAGGGATCAGTTGTAGGAAAAGAAACAGGAAAAAGAAAACAAAGAATACATAGTTCTTGATGAGATCACAGTAAAAGTAGATGTGTCTGAAAATAATAATAATCAATAGCCACAACAACAACAATCACATCAAACACCAGAAAGTAGTGTTAGAAGATCTACGAGGATAAGTAGACCCCGTGAACGATATTCTCCTTCATTATATTATGTATTTTTGACTGATTTCGGTGAACTCGAATTTATGAAGAAGCAATGTAGGTAGAAACCAGGAAGAAGTGGGAGCTAGCCATGAAAGAAGATATGGCCTCCTTAATACATAACCAGACTTGGGACTTTGTCAGGTTTCCTGCAGATAAAACAACATTGCATAATAAATAGGTTTACAGGCTGAAGGAAGAAGATGGAGGAAAACAAAGGTACAAAGCTAGACTTGTGGTGAAGGGGTTTGCACAGAAGAAAGGTATTGAATTTGATGAAATATTTTCTCTTGTTGTTAAAATGACTTCAATCAGAAATATTTTAAGTCTTTTAGCAACATAAGATTTGCATCTTGAACAATTAGATGTAAATACAACCTTTATCCATGGAGATTTGGAGGAAAAGATCTATATGCAACAACCACAAGCATATGAGCTCAAAGGGAAAGAAAAATTAGTGTGCAGGATGAAGAAGAGATTGTATGGCTTAAAACAGGCTCTGAGGCAATGGTATCTAAAATTTGACAGGTTTATGTCTGAACAATGTTATACTAGATGTCACTCTTATCATTGTGTTTATCTGAAAAAGTAAAATCATGGAAACTATATTATATTGTTATTGTATGTAGATGAAATGCTTGTTGCAAGGTCTAACATGCAGGAAATAAATGTGCTCAAAGGAAAATTGGCAAATTCATTTGCAATGAATGATTTGGGAGCTGCAATACAAATCCTTGGTATGAGAATAACTAGAGACAAGAAAAATCACAAATTAACATTGTATAAGAATGAGTACATACAAAAGGTGTTGAAAAGATTTAATATGCAGAATGAAAAACCAACTAGTACACCTTTTGCTAGCCATTTCAAACTTAGTAAGGAGATGTGCCCCAAGACCCAAGAAGAAATGGATTATATGTCTAAAGTTCCATATGCATTAGCAGTTGGAAGCTTAATGTATGAAATGGTCTGCACAAGACCTGATATTGCACATGCAGTGGGAGTTGTAAGCAGGTACATGAACAATCCAGGAAAAGAACATTGGATGGTAGTGAAATGGATTCTCAGATATTTGATAGGTACCACAAATCAAGCATTATGCTTTGATGGTTCAAACATTGTTCTACAGGGATATGTTGATGCAGATATGGCAGGTGATAGAGATAATAATAGGAGCACTACAGGTTATGTATTTACTATAGGTGGAACAATGGTCAGCTAAGTTTCAAAAATGAAAAGTGTTGTTTCACTTTCAACAACAGAAGCAGAGTATGTTGCTGCTACAGAGGCTAGTAAAGAAATGATTTGGTTACAAAGGTTTATGGATGAATTGGGTAAGAAGCAGGAGATGGGAAGGTTATACAGTGACAACCAGAGTGCCATTCATCTTGCAAAGAACTTAGCATTTCATTCCAGAACTAAACACATACAACTCAAGTACCATTTCATACGATTGGTGTTGGAAGATGGAAAAGATACACACTAGCCAGAATCCTACAGATATGTTAACAAAAGTTGTAACCAGGGAGAAACTGAGATTCTGCTAAGTTTCAATTGGTCTTCAAGTATGATGATGAAGATGAGAAACAACTAGGTTCAAAGTGGAGTCATTATCCAGCGAATGAAGTAGCAGTGGAGTTGCTACAATCAATCTCCAAGTGGTAGATTGATGGGCGTGGAGCCTGATTATTTTATTTATTTAGATGTATCGTCGTGTTGGACCCTTATTCTTAATGGGGCAGCAACACCACCCGTCATTTGATCATCTGGGGGGGGCGGCGGCAACCTTTTGGAGCCCCTCCCTGGTGGGGGGTTTTGAGGGCAGCGCCCCCGCAGCTAAAAACAGATGTAAAATTGCCTTGTAAAATATTGTAATGTCATAGACAATCTGGGCCATTCATTAGGCGGATGATCTGAAGGTAGAAGTTATGTTTAATTTAGGGTTTTTTCCATAGAAGGAAACCCCTATGTTGTATGAGGGTATTGTATTGCGTTTGTGTATGGTGTGTATACTCTGAGTGAGAAATAGCAAGGGAGAATGTGTGAGAGAGTGGAGGATATTACAGCGGATCTGTTGTAGGTTGTGTCTCTTTATTTTGCTGGATAATAGAAAGGAATGACTGGTTGTTTCCGTGGACGTAGCCCAAGTTAGGTGGACCACATATATCTGTGTCTCTCTTGTTTTATATGTTATTTATGTGTTTGTGTTTCCACATATTTTATGTGTTCCATTGCTCTGTAATATATAATTTTCTAACATTAAATGCATAAATAGATTCAGCACCCGAAAAAACTCTCGGGGCACTTGCGTCTAATCTAACAAATAAATGAAATGGCATTTTTCAAGGCATATTTTCATGTTAATTTTAACAAAAATCTGAAAAGTTTTTTAAAATCTTGAGTTTAAGTTTTTTTAATCTATAGAATTAGAGTGGCCTAAGGGTTTTCCAAGGAGTTGAATCCATTTATGCATTCAAAAATGTATTTTAAACAACAAAAATCATAATCTTGCTTAAAATTGTATCGTCAGATTACGGTGAAAAATGTCATTTCGTCTATAAGTTACATTATATATATATATATAGCATCAAAATAAATAAATAAATATATATATATATATATATATATATATTTACTAATTTATCCAAAAAAAAATTTAAATATATATATATATATAGCATTAAAATAAATTTAAGTAAATTAGTATATATATATATATAATTTTTTTTTTTGATAAATTAGTAAATATATATATATATATATATATATATATATAATTTATTTTTATTATTTTAATTGATTCGACATTTAAATGTTTACACTCATTTATGTACACTACAATATCTCCCCCACATCGAATTGTATAGTGCCTCTCGGTTTAATAAAACATTTTAAATTACATTTGAATACTTTATCTTTTTAATTCCCAATTGAATTCATATGTTATAAACAATGTCAATCATTGTGAATATGATAATTAGAATTGCATTTACTATTCATTCTTAATGTATTTAGATCCCACACTCTACATAATGGTATTTCCTTTGTTACTTTTGCTTGGCTTTTTAACTCTATAAACCACCACAACAAATAGTCATGAGTTATGATTATAATTGTAATGGAATTAGAAACTTATTATCAAGATAAACTACAAAGGGATAGATTGATGATAATCTTAGAAATAAACAATATATATTGAGCATTCTCAAGGAAGTGAAGTCGAGTCTCTTTCTTCATGTTTGTTGAGTCCATCTTTCTAAAACTACAATTATTATCAATGTTGATTTATAGTTATTTTATTACCTAGTAATCTTATGTGTCTATTTTTATCAATTGATTATGTGGTTACAGGGCTAGTATCTAATATTTGTCTTCTTCTCCATTTTTTATACATTTGTTGACCTCCGCCACTTAATATTTTGCTCATGACATTCTCATTATTTATTAGATATTTAATGAGACAAAGCACATATTATTGAATGTAAATATATCAATAACCTATCAAACTTAATATGTTTACTCAAGTTAGTTTTGTTTTATTTCATAAAGAAGGTTATTACTGATTTTGTTTGGCGTAAAACAAAACTCTATTAAGCTTAATAAATTTTCTATGTTGTATTATCTAGATAAAATTTAAATGTGGAACAAGACAAAATGGTCCTTATGAACATAACAATTCCTAAGATTGGGATGACAATAGCAAGGATTGGGATTTTTTTCATTCAATTTTTTGCATAATCAAATCCTTACTCCCTTGTTCTCCAAACCATAAAAAACCACACCTAAATCAAAGAGTAATTCTAACAAGAGGATTTTTTATTTTATTTTATTTTAACGTTAAAAGTATAGCTCTTTTAGGATCTTAACCTAAAACAACTTGATCCATTTTCACCGTGGCACTAAAATTGTAATATTTTTTAACTATGGTGAGGCTACTTTATGCTCTCTTTCTATGAATGAAAATGGTGCAAATAAAAAGGAGTGATACCTATGGACCGTGGGATGCTACAAAACACAAATTGTATCTATTCTTCCCTCTCTCTACCCACTCTCAGTGGTTGTACTCATCTATGGAA
Organism: Pinus albicaulis; assembly: GCA_034641835.2. Classification (NCBI taxonomy): domain Eukaryota; kingdom Viridiplantae; phylum Streptophyta; class Pinopsida; order Pinales; family Pinaceae; genus Pinus; species Pinus albicaulis. The sequence goes on along the minus strand of CM076569.1, from coordinate 450,011,474 downwards.
AAAAATAGAATGAAATCTCTTTTCCTCCTAATGACCTAGTTATAACACAACCTAATAGCTAACTAGTGGTTAAGTTTGATGCCATCAAATCTTAACTAGAGTGACAATACTGACCCCTTTTCCATGACCAATGGGGTTCATGTGGCATCCTCTTGAATCATGGTGGACAAAACCTTTAGACTTAAACTTTGATGGAGACAAAGAAAATGGAGTGTTGACTTTAAGCTATCTCATGAGTCTAGATCATAAACTATATCCTAGAGGTCATGCAAATAGTTAGTTCCAACAAATTCCATTATAGAGGAAGAATATGTGGCAACTATGGAAGCAACAAAGGAGATTATGTGGCTTTGGAAAATTATTGAATATTTTCCAAGAGAAATAGCTTAATTTTACTCCTCTTCTTGGTGAGAATACTTTTGCAATCAAGTTGGCCAAGAATCCCACATTTTTTTATCAAGCCAAAGAACTCAAACAAAGTATCATTTTATTCAATACATTATATTGGCCAAGACTATTCATTTAAGATATTGTTCCACTAATGAGAAAATTGCAAGCATCTTCGACTAAAGTCTATCTAACTAGTCTTCCTTGTAAGATTTGCCAAGTTTTCCACAAAGAAGTGGTCCAAACACTTTTAAAGATAAAGGGAACCCACCACATTTCATTAAGGACTCATTTAATGGGTATTCAAATCCTTGCAATGGATGAAGCTGAAATAAGGCATGCAAGAAAATAGTGTTCTCTATTTAAGCAAGTTAGCAGGATAATGCTCCAATCCCTAAACTTGCAAGGACATGCTTGTCATGAGATGTAAGAAAAATGAAGTTGTTTGAGAAAAATACATCCTTCATTGACCAAAATGTATCTAGTTGATCAACATAATCTATGTCATCTAAAAATTATGAGGGCATGAAAATATTTGAGAGTGTTTCTAAGCATTTATATATCTTCATCAATATGATTTATTGTTGATTCAAGCCCTATAGAAGCAAATAAAAAGCATGATCCATAATAGTTTGAAAAATTCTAATTGAAAATTTCTTTCATATGCATTATCTTTTCTACTCCACCCACACCCATCAGCTCAAGAAAATCTTTCATGTATTTTTTTGCTATAATAACTTGTCTTTTCAAGATCTCCAAATCTTCATCCAACTAGTTGGATATATGGCCACATTGAAGAGTCCTCTTTCACCATTTTTCATAACACATTGTACAATAATATCTAGAAGCTCCACCTTGTCAATGGTTTCAGTGAAGTTTTGACCAAAAAACCTAAAGTTTTTGCACGAAAAGAACCTAGTTCTAAGAAAACAACCTAATTGAATAAACAAAAAAAAATAGTGTAGATCCATTTTAACCCTAGAACTCTAATCATCAAGAAGTTTGCAAGAATTTATTTGAAGTGCTTAATAGATGAAATACTAAGACAAATCTATGTTAGCATATATGAATACAACTTAAAAGTAATACAAAAAGGAGTAGAGGGATAAACTATTACATGGATTAAGATGCTTACGAATGTAACTAGTGTCGATCTTCATAATTATCATTATTTATAAAAGGAATTTTTTTATTGACTTATTAAAGCATCGGTTTCATGTTTGGGTCAATGATCAATAGGTCAAAGCACCCATTGAGTGCTCTAGTTTTTTTTGTTTAAGTCAAAGTCAAATTTATTATGTAAGAAACCCTTCTTGGGTTCATGGTGTCAAAGAAAGAAATTTATTCAGTCAATGTCAAACCCTCCATCCATCAAGTCGACCTCAAGCACTTCTAAATCGGTTCCAATTTTACCTTCTACAAGTTGGTTTCTGATATTGTTCATGTCAGGTCATTTATAGGAAGAAACAACTATATATACCCTAGTGAACTCGACCCAATAGTGAAGTGAAAAGAAGTTTGGATTATAGGGCAGCGAAGTTAGGATCCTCTACAGGATCAAAGTATTGGGTAATTAGAGATTAAGGCATCATGTTATTGCAGGTCGAAGTTACTATCACAGAACAAGGGTACCTTTACAGATCGAAGATCACAATTGCAGGTTGAAGTTGCTATCACAGAATGATGTCATGATTGCAAAACGAAATTGCTATTGCAGAGAAGATTGTATTCATATTTGGTCAGTTTGATGTATGAAGGGGTAAAAGTTCGTGTCAAAGGTCTTGGTTGTTTGTCTTTGATGTGAATCTACTAAAGGAAGAGTTTGGATTGGGTTTTCCCCTCCATAGGAGTTTTGCCCTAGTTGAGTGCCTACATTTAGTGTCTCCTTGTTTTTATGTTTTTGATAGTTATTTTATGAACAAAGAAATAATAACTATATGAAGAAGAAGAAGAATTTAATTAAGAAATCACAAACATTTATCAAACGAAAATAGAAATCAATATAATAAAAATATGATCTTATTGCCCTAGATTTCTCAACGTGAGATTGAAATCACTTAAAAATGAAATGTCAAAGAAGCTTCTTTTCCAATTTTCAAGTGTATGGGTGTATGTCCTTTTCTTTTCGGGAATTTGTAGTGTTTGGAGCATATGATCCATCTTTGTCAATTCACCAAAGCTTGAAAAGTTAGAATAATGGTAATTGCCACTTGCACATGAGGCAAGGCTTATTCATATACTTCTAACTTTACATACTCCCCAAGAGAGAAAATGGCAATACAAAAGGATGTGGTCATAATATCACCTTCAATTGAATAATAAAACAGATTTTCTATGTAAGGAGTTAGATTCCGATGGATAATTTTAATTCACAATGTGGAACAAATGAACAACATAAGTAAATGAAACTACTTCTATAATGAAAGCAAACATTTTTTCTTTTTTGAAAAAAAAATCACCTTCAATTCAATAACTTAAGTTCAATAAAGTTAATTGGTGGGAGATTTATTTCACCTATCTAATTCTCCAAACATGGCCCTTATTTCTAATAATATTAAATCAATCATATACTTTAGTGTGCATATGGGGCACCTTTCTGAATCTCCAATTAACCACAATTAATTGCCGTTTTTAACACTAGCTCAAAAATTGATGTGGAATTTATAACTAAAAACTTCAAAACCTTCAGTCTTGGCATGATATTGAATAATGACCAAATTTTTGTTCAAAGGATGGTTTTTGTTGTTTGAATGGACTAAAAAAAATTGTCACCTTCTCTTTATTGCTATGAAACTAGAAACACTTTTGTTTTTGGTGTGTTGCTTCGCAATTTAAGTTGAGGAATACATAGTGCAAGAACTTGTTAAAAGCTTTATATATTAGCTTATATTAGTGAAGTAATTGTGAGTTATGTTAGTTTAACGTGTATCTTGATATCCTGGCTATATTGCTTCTATATCTTAATGATAATATTTGTCACAAATTTGCACATAAATATTTGATCATTTATGCAAATCAAATCATCTTATTAGTTTTTTGAATTAGAATGTTTATTTTAAAAATTTGCTTGTACCATTATATATATATATATATATAGTGGGACTACATCTTCATCATGTTCAATATATCACCCAATCGGGACGGGGAATTGAACCGATGACTTCACATCAAGGAGTGCCTTAATAGAGCACATGATCACCGTCTATCCAAAACCCCGTGGACAACATAATTTTAATTTTTTACTTCAATTTAAAAGTGTGAAAAATTATCAACGTAAATCATGACAAATTAGAATGTGTCTTATTTACTATATTTTTTAATGCGATGAATTAATTTTTTGCCTTTTAAGTTTATACATTGTCCTAGATACAATGGCATTTTTAATATGCTCTCTACCATTTGAGAAAATAACAATGAAGCTATAAATAATTAACAAAGTGAGATTGTGAATTTATGAAGTATAATGAAGGCCAAAAAAAAGGTAATTGTAATGTTTAATCCTAAAGGGAATATGGTACATCAAAAGTAGATTGACAATTTAGGATGTACAATGTGTAATGAGAACTTATTTGTCGATCGAACTTCATTAGTGCAAGTTGGATAGGATTAGATATCATAGCAGAAGATAAAAGCTACTTAAATACAAATTTCACCAATGTTCTTTTCAACATTTTTCACTAAAATACAGTGATTCACTTGTGTTACACCTTTACACCTTTTTGGATAAAATATGGTAGTTGAATTGAACTCCACATTTTTTTTCCCAAGAAAAAATCGTAATTTTATTAATGAAAATAAAATTACATGTTGCATCAGCTGATATTTTGACCACCAACCAGTTGAGGCTAGTGTTCAATGTTCATATAATAGAAACTAAAATTAAAAATGGGGAGGAAATTAAGTTTTTCTCCTTTTCTTCTTCTCAACTTTCCGCCATTCACCCTGTGATGACGTGGGGGAGACAAGGGCGAGCTAATTATCTTCTATGGATGCTCCATTGTCCTTTTCTGAGTCTGAGGTATATGATGAATGATGCCTTTTATTACCTCCATTATCATGTGCCACTAGTTCTTTTATCGACTGATCTGAGGATATTAGCTCAAATGGATCTTGCATTTCATTTCCTTGAGCCTCTAGGTCGATGTTGTCTGCTTGTTCTCATTGGTGATGGGATCTATCACTTCTTCTGCTGCATCCTCCTTTGGTCCACATGGGGGAAATTTCCATCCTTTGGGTGCTTATCTCTTTTTGCATCAGTGCATGTGTTTTGTAAGTGTCTTGTCTGTCTGCAAATTCTGCACCTGAACATCATGTTTTTATAGCCTATATGTTTCCTCCAATTTTGATCTTTGTGTACCAACAATATGCTTTCAGATAATCCTTTGTTGAGATCCACTTCCACACAAATAAAAGCAAAAGTGTATATTCTCTCCTCCAAACGTTGTGTATTTGTTTTGATGTATTGCCCAATGATGTTCCCAATAACTTCTAGAACGCAGTGGTTCCATAAATGAAGTGGAAGGTTGTGCAGCTGGACCCAAGCCAACATTCTAGATACAATCATAGTGTTTGCATCAAAATCCGGAAACCATGGTGTAATGAAGAGTCTGGTAGATCCCCAGAACCACGGTCCTTCCCGGAGTATAATGTCTCTGGCTTCTGAGGTTGAAAATTTGACAATGAAGAATCCTTTGGAGCAAATATAAATTTAGCAGTGCATGGTCCAGTTTGTGAAAATCCAATGAAAGAGCTCCATTGGTTTAGGCCAAAGGTAGTTAAATCTTCATATGATAGCTTGTGATTCATATGTGGTGCGATGATGATTCATCTGTGGAATGTCTATGTTCAGCTCTAGTGTGACGTTCGATTGCTCTACTATATAAGGGCTTGGGATGCTATTCACTGGTCCTTTAGGTGCAACTACTTTATTTTTCCCCTGTAAAATGTTCCTATATGAGGGGCCTCCTTAAATGGGATCATGATTTGAGGTATTGCACCCCTTTGCATGTTGAAAAGTGTAACTAGGTCGGTCTTCATGTTGACTATGTAATTATGTATATATGTAAAGAAGATGTCAAAGATAATAAAATGTATTTTGATGTACTTGCTTCATGGGTTTCATGAGCAAGATTTTTATTATGTAGATAGACTTCTTCTTGATGTCTACTAGGTTTGAGTCTTCTAGGCATACACGTATAATTAAGTGTCATGTATATGAAGTGTCTAGTCTAGAAATTGTGCTCCAAGACCTTGTCATGATATCATGAAGAAATGGCTCATAGCTACACTCTCAACGCTGGAATAAAATTCCTCCATGTCGGCCTATGGACAGAAGTTAAAGTCGACCTACATGATGGTGAATAGTCATCCTAAAATAGAGGAAATGTCACTATATATACCCAGACCTGCAGTTCATTTGACACACAGAAATTTGTGGATTCTCTCTGAGTTAGAACAGAACATAAAGTGCGGTTTTGAAGGACATGTACAGGGTGTTAAGTGTGGATATCTTATGAGTCAATTACAAGTATCACTGATTGCTCTGAAGTAAGAAAGGATGCAGATCTCTTTGCGGTATTACAGTGAATTGAATGCGGACTTAAGATCAAAAGTAAGTATGGGTATAATGTTGAAGTAGATGAAATTGATATCTAGGATTAAGTGCAATCTAAAAGATAGAAATAAATGCGGATTGATTAGATATAAAAGTATGTGGTTACATCGAGGATGAAGTGTGGATTTTTGGAAGGATTCAAGTGTGGATATTCCATAGCGTGACAAAGCCTGATATAAGTGCAAGGCAATGATCAATATGGTGCGGATTTGCTGTGGAGCATCCTGAAGCAGAGCATGTGGATCAAAATGAAGGAGTTGTGGTCAAATGGAGCGCGGTCAAACCTGTAAGAGATACACTAATATTCAAATGGTGGAATAAGGTCTATATGTCTAGAAGCATTCAGATATCTATTGTGTGAAGGTCTAAATGGATGATCATGCTGTGATGTAATGTGTAAGGGCTATTATAGCATGGGAAAAGGAGGAAGGTAAATCTACTTACAGTTCATTAAAGAAAGGTCAGTGCAAGTTAGTGAAGAATAGAATATAAGCATTGAAAGAAGACTTAGAAGAAGTGTCAATGTCTTGGAGGCATTCATAGGTCAAGAGTCTAAGTTTGGGTAATGGTAGTTGTCATTTGAAGATCTATAAGAAGAATTCTTTGCGGGTTTTCCTCTCTGAGAGGGAGAGGTTTTTGCCCTGGCTCTAGGGGCCTAACTTTCGTGTCTTGTGCTCTTTGATAATTAACTTGATGAAAGATTAACTAAACTAAAATAAGAGAAGACATAAGTATTATAAGTAAGGTCACAAGTAATTATCAAGAAGAAAATTTGTATTAACCTACAACCCTCCAAATTCTCAACATGGTTTCATAGCTACGGTGCTAGAAAGGGCATAGAGACACTCAAGGATCATATTTCATGGATGGCATCAAAACAAGGATTTGATTATAAGAAAGGTTAGTCTTCCACAGTGAAATAAATAAGACAATATTATAGAACCATCTTAAATGTGCCAGCAGATCATTGTTATCTCAAAGTATTATCATCAAAAGCTTCAAGGCAAGTTACCTATCATCCTTGATCTTTCAAGGAAGTAGAAAAATATCCTCATCAATCACCATTCAAAGGAAGCCTCAACCATCTTCAAAGTAATCAAGTTGATAGAAGAAGAAAAGCATCTACTCAAGTAAGTATATCTATGAATTGATATGAATTTATTAAAATGTCTCCTTTGAAAAGAAAGAAACAAATTGTTTGGGGTTTCAAACTTTCGATAGAAGACAAGGACGATGAAGTCATGCCAAAATCATAAAGGGAGATGTAAGAGCCCAAAGGATTCTTATAGAATCCATAAAATACTCTATCATCTCCGATGTACCAAATCTAAAATCATCAAAAGGAGTATATAAGAAATTAGTGGAGCTATTCTCTCTGAGTATTGCAGGAGAAGCAATCTCTCTAATCAACTGCAGGAGCTAGGAGAAGACTATAGTGGTGCTAAAAGCTCTATGAGAAGAATGGGGAAATTTACTTCACAATTATACAGGAACATAGAAGTCACACCATTCCATGATTTAGGGTCTCTATATAAATAGAGGAAACACGATTGAAAACCAAAGTTGTTACAAGATCAAGTGAAGGAATCAAGCCTTTGCAGCCATGTCCAGGAAGAAAGGAAGATTCGATAAGTTTTGGTCTTCAGAGTAAAAGAAGAAATTTGGATGAAGCACGATGCCTTGGATATGATGAACTTGGGCATTAAAATAGAAATTGTCCTTAATTTGAAAAAATACAAGAGAAATAGGGAAGAAGCCCATGTCTCTGAAATAAGGAAAGAGCTTGATAAGAAAGAAGAAGCAAGCTCTGAAATAAGGAAAGAGCTTGATAAGAAAGAAAAAGCAAGGGATCTCCACTACGATTGAGATCATCTTCTCCTTTAAGTGATTTATGTTGGTTATATGATAGGAAGCAGCATGGTAGGAGCTCCTGGTGAATCAGCTCCGGGAAAACCTCTCTGATAACATTACTAATGGAAAGCAGTCATCAAGAGCAAGGGTCATCATGGAAACAAATTTATGGGATGTGATTACATATTGATGGTGCAGGCCAAGACAATGAAGCACTTCATTCTTGAGAAATTTCTACAGGATGACTCAAGGGTAAAGGGTATGAGGTATGTATATATTTATATGCTAACATTGGATGTTGTGAAGTCATGTCATATGGTTGCAGGTAATGAACTTCTGTATTTAGAAGTATGATCTATGGAGGAGTATCTCTTAGTGCATGATCAGATGAAATCAACATAATGAGTCCTCATATGGAATATGAGGTGGTTGTATACAAACAAGGATCTGGAAATTGGAAGTTCCTGGGAATGAAGATGTGTGGAGAAGGAAAGGAAGAGATCATGAAGTGCAACCATGTCAAGAAGCGGTTATCATCCGGAAGCCAAGAAGATTGGACTAGGAGATCTCCTGGGAGGATATGTAGACTTTGATAGGAGTCTCGTAAATAAGAAGACCCTTGACAAGACATATATTTAGGAGATGTGTCAATCTGAATAGAGGATGTCAATACTTGCAGGAAGATGTCATGGTGAAATATCATCACTAAGGTAACTTTTGATTTTAAAATTTCATATGTATATGTTTATCTGGATGAGTTTATGCAGGGCTGCCAATCATGTGGAAGGATGTAAAATCCTTAGGAGATGGTTCGAAGGAAAGCAACATGGCATAAAGATGGACCAGATAAGGACGTCCAATGAATCACTTTCTGACAGTTGACATGACTCATGGATAAAAGTGATAGATGATTGTGCTCTATGAAGCCAAAAGTTAAAGATTCCTCCATATCCAAATCCATGACATCAAGGGGAGGAACTCTTGATGAGTAGCTATATTGTTGCTGCAGGACCCTGGTTGATGAGGAGCCTTGGATGAAACTTGAAATATGTCCTCACTGTGTTAAGAGGGAGTGATGTATGTGATTCTCGATTACATGTGTCATGCTCTAGACTAGGACTAATAACCATAAGTCTTAGTGAAGGCCATGTGAAGAGAATGGATAGACACATCATTATGGTCTTCATCTGGAAGACATAATGGAGGATTGGGTAATCATCTGACATTCGATACTCTTTGAGAATGAGATAGGGCATTCAAGATGAGAGTAGTCGTGGACCGATATTCTTTAAGGGCTGGCTACCCAAGAGAAGAATAGTCCAAGAAGGTCATACTCTGGGAACACCAAGGTGGGGTATGTACCTTGGAGAGACAATGACTATGGTGTCTATTAGTCATGTGACTTTCCAGCATTGTAGCCCATTGTCTCGTTCAGAGATGGGGTTGTTAGTCAAGGCCTTGCACTAGGACAATGCTGGTTAATATGATGCTATATAGATGCAATTACCAATCCAATTCTTCTTATGAGATTCTTTAGTTTGAAAGTGACCATGTACCTGTATGAATACCTACCTAGTTAAGAGGGAGTGTTGAAAAGTGTAACTAGGTCGATCTTCATGTTGACTATGTAATTATGTATATATGTAAAGAAGATGTCAACGATAATAAAATCTATTTTTGATGTACTTGCTTCATGGGTTTCATGAGCAAGATTTTTATTATGTAGATAGACTTCTTCTTGATGTCTACTAGGTTTGAGTCTTCTAGGCATACAAGTATAATTAAGTGTCATGTATATGAAGTGTCTAGTCTAGAAATTATGCTCCAAGACCTTGTCATGATATCATGAAGAAATGGCTCCTAGCTACACTCTCAACGCTGGAATAAAAGTCCTCCGGGTCAGCCTATGGACATAATTTAAAGTTGACCTACATGATGGTGAATGGTTGGCCTAAAACAGAGGACATGTCACTATATATACCCAGACCTACGATTCATTTGACACACAGAAATTTGTGGATTCTCTCTGAGTTAGAACAGAACAAAAAGTGCGGATTTGAAGGACATGTACAGGGTGTTAAGTGCGGATATCTTATGAGTCAATTACAAGTATCACCGACTGCTCTGAAGTAAGAAAGGACGTGGATCTCTCTGCGGTATTATAGTGAATCGAATACGGACTTAAGATCAGAAGTCAGTATGGGTATAATGCTGAAGTAGATGAAACAGATATCTAGGATTAAGTGCGGTCTAAAAGATAGAAAGAAATGTGGATTGCTTTGATATAAAAGTTCGCGGTTACATTGGTGATGAAGTGTGGATTTTTGGAAGGATTCAAGTGCAGATATTCCACAGCGTGACAAAGCCTGATATAAGTGCAAGTTAAGGCAGTGATAGATATGGTGCGGATTTGTTGTGGAGCATCCTGAAGCAAAGCATGCATATCAAAATGAAGGAGTTGTGGTCAAACCTATAAGAGATACACTGATATTCAAATGGTGTAATAAGGTCTGTGTGTCTGGAAGCATTCAGATATCTGCTGTGTGAAGGTCTAAGTGGATGATCATGCTGTGATGTAATGTTTAAGGGTTATTACAGCATGGGAAAAGGAGGAAGGTAAATTACCTTACTACTTACGGTTCATTAAAGAAAGGTCAGTGCAGGTTGGTGAAGAATAGAAGATCAACGTTGAAAAAAGACTTAGAAGAAGTGTCAAGGTCTTGGAGGCATCCATAGGTCAAGGGTTTAAGTCTACGTAATGGTACTTGTCATTTGAAGATCTATAAGAAGAATTCTTTGCGGGTTTTCCTCTCCAATAGGGAGAGGTTTTTGCCCTGGCTCTAGGAGCCTAACTTTCGTGTCTTGTGCTCTTTGATAATAAACTTGATGAAAGATTAACTAAACTAAAAGAAGAGAAGACATAAGTATTATAAGTAAAGTCACAAGTAATTATCAAGAAGAGAATTTATATTAACCTACAACCCTCCAAATTCTCTACATTGCATTCCCATGACCATTTGATTTGCCCTGTTCTGCTGCTTCTCCTCTCAGCGGCAGGTTGAGGGTAATGGTTGACCTTGTGCTTATGGAGTATTCCTTGATTGTCCAGGAGTCTTGTAAAGTTCTACATCCACTGATCAGTGATTGCATGTGTATAGGATATCCCAATGTATGCCTGATATTATGTTTCAGATTTATCACTCTGTCTATATCGTATACCCATAATAATATATTCTTCCCCATAGGGGGTCTAATGAAAATTTGAAAACAAGTTGGGATTCCCTGATGTGTAGTGGTTGATTCCTTTTTTTTGTCCCCTGTCTGTGCCTATTCTGGCTGCCCCAATAATTGTGTGTTCGTTTTGAGACGATGTTTGCGATGATTCCACGACAAAGATGGGTCGTTGCCTCCATGTATTAGGATGTTTGTTTTTGTTTTGAGGTAGTGAAAGCTATGTGGTCGTTGTGGTATATAGCCCAATGCGGGCCGCATCACACATTCGAGTAGAACAAGGGTATGGCATGTCCCCCTCATTGTTTCAGCCTGTTGAAGGATATGTTTGGGGATCCAGGCCTCCAATACTGGTCTAGGAGAGACGAAGTTCCATTTTAATATGTGTGGGGTACTCGATGGGCATCAACCCATTGTCATGTGCCCCTGTTGAAACTCTTCAGGGTGAAAATCGCAGCTCTGCACTACCCATTCCTCCACCCGTTGTCATGTGCCCTTGTTGAAACTCTTCAGGGCGAAAATCGCAGCTCTGCACTATCCATTCCTTCCAAGACGAGGGTTCCAATTTTCGAGTGCCGAACTTGTAGATTAAAACAATGTTGGGTTCGAGAGACATGTGATTTGAGCCAAAATCGTAACTATAAATGAATATGGGGAGGTTGGGGTCCGCGAATGAGCATTCCGAGAATCCCTAGCCCCAACACCCATTATACTCCCTCGTGCATCCTCCATACTGACTCCGCCATTATTTTAGGCTAGAGGCCGCTCATCCAGCGTCGCCCCTCTAGGCTCCCAAGAACTTATGTGAGTTGGTCGCGGTATCTGGTAGCCCAGCTGCAAAAACCCTATCACCTGTTCGCACCATAGCTCCTCCCTCTTAATTCATTTTCAATTGAACTCCACATCTAAAATGTAGTTTTCTCACATTTTATAAGTGTCACACGATTTTCACCGTCTTTAAATCTATATGTAACCTCACAAGGGTGTGTTTCAACATGAACCAATTTTTCTTTATCTAAGGTGTCAAAAAAATGTTGTATTTTGAGTTCCATTTATCTTATGTCTATATTCTCTTTCTATATAACTATACATGCTATGGTCTACAAAAGGGCAACATAGAACACTCCCCAATTCAATTATTTTTCTTAATGTGAATAGAGTTGGGTGAGTAGATGTTTGAAAATTATAAAACTTAAATGATTTGAATCTTAGTAACCTTGCAAAAAAAAATTGTGATATTAATATACTTTCAAAGAATAAACTTGAAATTTTAGCAACAACATTTATATAGTAGTAGTTTCTCTATAATATGATTTACTTAACTATTAATACTAATTACAAAAACCTTAATTTAGCTATAATTATTATTCCAAACTCATTTCTTTGAATCACCAAATTCTTTTAAAAGTACTAATATAAAAAAAAAAAATTTACTAATATTTATATTAGATAGAAAATGTTAAACAAAAAATTTGTAATAGCAAATTTTATTTTATTATTGAAAAAGAAAACACAATTTTCTTTAAATTTAATATTTTAATCAATTTAAAATAAAATTTAGATTAAAAATATTTCATTTTGTTTTTTAAGGCATGATAATTTAAAAGTATGTAGGTATACAACGAATAAACACTCTAATAGAAAGTCTAAAATAATTTAAAAATTTCAATATATTTGAAAAATGTACACTTTATTATATTTTTAGTTTGAAATTAAAATATTCATATTTTTTACTATCTCAAAAAGAATTTAAAAAAAGAAGAAGTAAAGTTAGATATGAGACTATTGTGATTCATAAATTAGATAAATAACTTTTCGGATTAATCACATCATAAGGATTTAGTCAACTTCGAACCAACTAATGCAGTGCGGTTCATTCCTACGAGATTAATAGCTACCATCAAAATATTGATTTTAAAAATGATAAAGCCAAATAAAACAAAGCCAAAATAATATATATATATATATATATATATATATATATATATATATATATTTTTTTTTTTTTTCTTGCATTATAAATATATAATTTTTTTCCAAACAATTCATATAGAAAAAAAACAACTCAAAATGAAGCTTAAATTCTATCTAATCCACAGAGTAAGCCTGTTTATTTTAAATTTTAATTTTGTAATTTTTACTTTGACATTAATTTTGTAATTTTATAGCGCAATACGCCTCTTTATTTTAAATTTTATTTATTTAATTTTTACTTTGACTGAGCAGAGTACGCCTGTCTATTTTAAATTCTTCACATGGGCTGCAAGTCTATCAACACACCTCTGTACACATTGAATCTCTGCCATATCCCATAACTTAAGAAGTATTTCGTAATTTAAATGCGTATCAACAATGTATTCTGCAGGAATAACAAGAGAATTAACAGGTTAAGTTCCGCCGCGATTTAGTAATGTAAAATATATCAAATGAGTGAGCCGAAGTAACAATATGGTTGGACATGAGATTTTGCCAAATATCAATGAATGATAATTAACCTGTTGCATGGAGTAACAATAATATAATATATTAAAAATATAAATAAAATAAATAATTTATTTTTATTTAAAATTTGTCAAATAAAGAAATATGTAAATGATTGAATTTTGAAACTGTGTAAAAAAAATTAAAATATTAATCCATCAACAAATTATCAATCAAATTCTTTCACAACAAAAAAACATGTAGAACTCTCAAAACTGAAAAAAATTATTATTATTCTATTTCATGCAACACTATATTATATTCAACTTCGAAATTTAAGTTTGGAAATTTATAAAATAACACTCTAACAGGTCACTTTTTTCTTTCTGACCATCACTATAATTTGTTGAATCTTATCATTAAAGCTCCAACATAGGCTTCAAGAGAGTAGACTTATTTCATTTGCAATTGTTGAATTTCAAGATTTGCAACAAAAATTGCCAATGAATCACTGGCAACTATCTATATTTTGTTGAAACCTTTGCTACATCTCCACGTCTTTGTGGCTTTACAGAGCTCATGTAGTCCAACCCCTAACCTGACATGTATCACCTAGAAAATAAACAAATGGTACATTCCCTGTTCAAAATAAGTACTCCAAATGTGAAAATCTGTTCAAAATAAATACCCAAAACTTCAAAATTTGTTGCAATGAAGCTCCCAAAAATACTCCAAATACCCACTGAAATCTCAACAATTTTGGGGCGTTTCCTACCCGCTCCCAAAAACACAAGAGCGTGGGGTACTGCTCTGCTCTCCAATGCCTGGGAGCGCTATCAATGTAACTATATAATTAACACTAACACATAAGTACAGTGTGCACATCGTATGACAAGTATTAATGTGGACAACACCATGTTGCTTCTGAAAACTCCACTGCCAAACAACTTATATGTTTTACTAAATAAGGTAAACGATTACAGAGCTCTCTGTCTCAGATTTACAATGGATACTTTCTGGCAAGTACATTTGGTTACTGCGAGTTGGAAAGCAAGGATACAGAGTCGGCCGAGAAACTTCAAGTACAAAAATAATAGATATATTTTATGATTCACAAAATAAGCATAGAAAATTATTATATTAGAATTTTTTAATAATTCAGAGAACTGTGATCGCTTCTTACACATCTCAACGTATTCCTCTGAATATATGGATCAACTGTATTGATGAGAGAACCCGAGCCAACGATGGCTTTCTTATTTGCGAACACGTTTGTGCCTATATTTTGACATCACATCAAAAACACTGACATCTATATGAGCTAGATGTCTATTAACATCTGGAATTTTTATCGGTTCATATTACTTAATCTAAATCAGAATTAAATTGTATGCATAGAACAGAACATCGATTTGTATGCGCTGTACACAGGACAGCAATAAATTGTATGGGTATTCTCAGTTTACAGTCCTAGCTGAGAAGAGAACAGCAACAAATAGCATGCACGATACAGTAATTTATATGCATATTTACAGTTTTGGGTCACAATATTCTGCTAGTTAAAATTCAGTGCCTAAAGAGGAGAATGAGATTCGATAACAGCCACAGCAACATTTACCGGAATGAGATTCGATAACATTTATGAGATCCCATAAACTAGTTGAGAGGTGAATGAGATTTAGTCCATTTATGCACAGAACAAGAAGACACCAATAACCCTCAGAGGGATTAGGGCATTAACCTTTTTAGGGTTACAACTTAAACAATCAAGTACATGTGGGCATTAACCTTTTTTTTTAACAGAAAATGCGTTTTAGAATCCATGTGCGTTGGGCACTGCTCACTGGATACATTTCCCAGATAGCTCTAGGCCAATTCCAAATTCGGGAGCCGTTTCCAGGCGGATCCCTTCCAGGGATCTGCAGTACCCTCTTTGCCAAAAGGCTACAGCATCACTCATATACATATATATTCGTGTCATGTTGGCATATTAGTGGAATGAATGAGTGACAACTAAGAAAATTGACATGGACTTCTCGGGCGAACAAATGGTATTGAATATCCATTCCTAACAAATTTTGGTCTCCAGTACAAGTTCAGATCTTCAATTCAATTTCTCGTCCATGTGATGGTTCATTGTGTCCATTTTAAATTTTATTTGTCTTATAGCAATTTTTTAAAACCACAATATGTTTTGAGTGTCTGTGTTGTGCCTTGCTTTCCCACTAACTGCAGAGTAAGGCTTGCTCAAAAAGATTTAGAATTTTCTCTGAAATTAAAGTAGCTTCCATGTAATACCATATGCATTTTATACGGTAAAATAGTAGTGAATACAAAAAATTGAACCGCATCTGTTTACTCCTGATCAATTGAGCATCTGGATCTAAAAGACCGATAATTCATATGCAAAACAAATGAAAGATTAAATTAGATACTTTGGTATTCTCTCGGAGCACCAATATTTTCGATTCACATAGAGACATCCACAGTCAACTCCAGGACATCATTCATATTTGGACAGCAATAAAAATTGCTAATGGGATTTGTGGCCAATGCTGAGTTTGGATACCAGATTTCTTCGTTGTCATACCACAGGAAAACTGTTGTCAGAATGTTCATTTCAAATCCTCTTTAAAGGATGTAGCACTCATAAGTAGCAACCAAATTGAGCAATAGCTTTCTCATAGCTGTTATGTCCTGCTCTTGGTACATGAAGATTCTTCAGCATAACCATAGAAAAGGTATGATTGTGGCATTGCCTCAAGCAACAGACGAAATAAAGAATATTGCTTACTTTTTGCAATCTTCCCCTACTTGAACACTGTCAACAATACACTGATCACCAACATCTAGGGAATGCATAGTGAATACGAATGTGATTGTTTCCAAGATTCTTTTGTTAGGTGTTCCTGAACCTGGTGTCTTCTCATACAAGCTAAAAGAAGAATACTAGTACAATAAGGTGATAGTGCAAATCCCCAGAACAAAAAGAATGACCATTATGGAAATCTCCAGAACAAAAATAATGACAATTATTATAATCACGATGACAATTGTCTTTGAAGTATGGTGCAGTTGATCAGTAGCGATGGGCCAATGACTTTCCTTTCTATACAAATATTCACCTGAAAGTGAAGTCAGAAACATGTTTGTTGAGAGGTTGAAGAAATGCTTGCAAGTCTCTAACCAAAATTGTGTTTGCTGCCAGTAGACTTCTGGGCATTGACACTGTAGCAATCCCAGAGTTCTAAATAAAAAACAATGGGGTAGTTTATATATCTAGTCTAGTTATTAGCCCAGTAAGCTTTGCAAAACATTAACGTCAAAACATTGGGCACTTGGGATCACCAAATTCATGGAAGCACGATGAAGGAAACTTCAAAAACAAAATTTAAAATGCATAGCATCCAATCCAATTCTTAACAGAAGAAATTTTTATCTTGCCAGTGTCAATAGCTCACACGCTGAAAGAGCCACCTCACTCTTCTTCTGGAATCTCAAAAGGTCTTCTTCCTCTATATGCCTATAAGATTTGCAATTCCAATAGAATAAAAAAGTATACCCAGACTCGAAAGGAAAAACAACACATGCATCAATCATGGGTATGCAAAAAGAATACCAATGTACCCTTACCTGGACCCTGCCTTACAAGCATTTTTAAGAATGCACTTTGCTACAACTTTTGTTTACAATTCATTCGCAATGTCAATGTCTGTATCATGACGGTTCATTTTGTGCAGTTGTTCAACATTAATGACATTGAAGCTTACTTGCTGGTAGCTACTGTTAGGGAAAACCAAACAATGAAGAATTAAAATATAGTATACAGGTTTCTCTTAAATACGCTAAATTGATGAATATTTACATTCAACAAATCATGAATGGATGATGGCCAAAGACAACTGTGACAAGTTTGAAGGCTTTTTTTGATAAGCTTGAAGACCTTTTTTTGATTAGCAATATCTCTTCTGAAATACCAAAGGTGATCATGCTTTCTGAACCAATTTTCTCAAAAGCTTGGAAACTTTTCTTGACTGGCAACGTCTCTTATTAAATTGCAAAGGTGATCATGAATTCTTAACTTATTTTCTCTGTCACCTCCACGAGAAACTGTTTTCTCAAATCTGAGATCCCAAAAACTTTTTCCGCCTTGTTTCATTCCATATTTTTATGGTCTTATCTCTGTCTTCTCATAACAGAATGTAAATCTATCGAGATGATCTTCCCAGTAAGATTTGTCATTTTCTCAACAAAAGAGTAGCTCTTAAATACTTTCAAAGATTAAGATAATCCATCACATGCCATTAAGAGCTCATCTATCTTAAATACTTTCAAAGATTAAGATAATCCATCACATGCCATTAAGAGCTCACCTACCTTAAATACTTTCAAAGATTAAGATAATCCATCACATGCCATTAAGAGCTCATCTACCAGATATTCAAATCCCTGAGCTTGTGAGAACATGCTACTAGTCACGAGGTGTAACCAAAATTGAGCTCTATGGCTAAGTACCTTCATTGATAAAAATGCATCTGGCTCATTGACATGATCTACATCATCGAAAATTATGAGGGCATGGACAGATTTAAGATGTTTCTAAGCATCTCTATAGCTTAATCAATATGATCAATTTGTCAATCCAACTTCATCAAACTCTTAAAAATGAACCAGACCTAGGATCCACAGTAATTTGAATTTTTTTTAAGAATTCTTTTACAACTAGTGTCTTTTCTACTCCAGCCAAGTCCACGATTCACACAAACTCAACTTTCATGCTTTATTGCTGCCGGAATAATGTGGTCTTTTCAAAAAATTTGAACTTCTGATCCAGACCAGTTGGATATTTATTATTTAACCACATTGAAGGGTAATCATTTAGCATTTTCATGATGCATTGAATAACCCTGCCCATAATTTCGCATCGTGACTAATCAGTCTACCAAACACACATTACTTAAAGTATTTGTGCTTTTTTTAAAATCATCTAAAATCTGATTGAAATTAAAATTAAAATTAGCCATTTAACCCTAAAACTTATACGCACTTGACTGCTTAAAAAATCCAAACCTAGAGCACATCTATGGTAATAGATAATACAATCAGTATAGATGTATCTCCACCAATATATCAATACATCAATACAATCCATAAAGATACATCTACACAAAAATTTGCAGTGCTTAAAGATGTAATATGGTCTATCAGTACAAATCTATTTTCACAAAAAAATTGCAATGCTTAATAGATATGTGTAGAAATACAACTTAAAAGATATACAGAAACAAATACAGGGCTAACCTGTTACACGCCTTGACTTGAAAGCTGAGAGAAAGATGTCAAAGAGGCCAGCTCTCCCATTTTCAACTTTATGGGCATTTCCTTTTTCTTTTTTATGAATTTACAATGCTTGAGCATATTAGCAGTCCATCAATGTCTAATGTTTATGGCTGGACTTTTTCAAAAGTCTCATTCGGAAATGTTTGGCTCTATATATGCAGGAGGCTGTTCCTAATACATATTATTCCCATTAGAGCAGACGCCACACAGAGGATCACGATCAGAAAGGGGCAGCAAGGGACTGATTTACTGTACATATTCAGCCTCTAGATCAGTGAGGATCAATGGGACCTCACCCGGCCACACAATATCTCAGATCTGTTCCTGGCATATGGACTAGGTCCTCCATACATCAGCAATGGGTGCGAACTCCCCTATACAACTATTTAGTGGACAGTCCGAACTTCCCACTACCCCTAGACAACGATTTAGTGGACAGTCTGCACTTCCCACCGGCTCTTCATCGGGCCAACAGAGTTTGTTGAGTTTTCTTCAACCATCTTCATTCAACCTCGAATGTAAGGAGAGATAGGTCAGATCCTCATACCTATTAGCTCTTGGATCTTCTCAAATGAGTCTATTTATTTGGTTTTCCAGTTTTGTATTGACATCATTGTACTCAACAAGATCTTTAACCCAGTCTATGAGATATAAATATAATTCTACTATTTGGTTTTCCAGCTTTGTATTGAGATCATTGTATTCAACAGTCTCTTTAACCTAGTCTATTATCTTATCATCAAACAAATTGAAACCATACAAAACTAGAATAATGGCATGAGGAACAGGTCATTCACACAAGATGAGAAGGAAGTTGTCATAATGGCGCTTTCAATCTGAAGAGTTTTTTTTTTCCACAGAAAAAAATCGAACCTTCTATTTAAAAAAGAGGGTTACATAGCATATGCGTTGCATTTCTTTCCCTTTACCAGAGGAAAAACTTACGCAGCTGTGAGTTTGTTTGTTGTTTTTAAACAAGAACCACCCAACAGCTCTGTCCACAAAAGCTGAAACAAAAAACCAAAATCTGGTGTAAGCAATCCCCGGCTTCCATTAAGGAAAAACGCCGAAACAGGATTGCTCACCACCACAACTGTCCAAATACCAGCTAGTAAAAACTGTGCTGGCTGAAAGTGCTGTTTTGACAAAAATATACAACAGCTCAGGCCTCCGAAACCGGAAAAACAGCGCTGAGGATTTAACAGTTTATGCCTTTTTTCTCTAGTTTTTCTTTTTAGGACATATACAAAAAGGATTTCAAAACTGAAAAATATATACAAGAAATAAAAACAGTGAAAGTAAACGAGCTGTTGGCAGCTCCCGAAGCTAGACAAAAACAGGGGGAGGGAGTCTCCTTGCTCTCCCTTCAGCTACTTCTTCAACTGACCATTGGTCCAAAACCTGCTCAATGCCTTTTTTAGAAAGGCTGTCTGCTTCTGCATTTCTTTCCCTGTAGATGTGAGAAATATTCAAATCAGCAAAACTACTTTTAATACGTATAATTTCAGACAGTAAAGGAATTAAGAGAAAGTTTCTGCAATGATGTGAGCCATTAGCCCACTTGATTGTGTTCAGGGAATCCCCAAATATCTGAACCTCCCGCTCGTTGTGCTGCAAAAGCCAGCACAGCAGCAAATGTAGTGCTTTAAGCTCGGCAAAGTTATTTGATCCAGTACCCAGTCCAATGGAGGCTTTGAGAGAAAATCCTGTGGGATAATAAATAACCAGACCGGCTCCGCAATTTTTGTTTATGTCTGAGGCTCCATCAAAATAAGCCCACGGGATGGAGCCCTTTATTTCTTCTACCTGCACCGGTCTATCACTCCTAACATTTGAAGGCTGTGGAATGCTTTCAAAAATGGCTACTCCTTCGGCTGCTAGTCTGGCAATGGGAAAGAGAGAGTCCTTGAAAGTTTGGTGGTTCCTGGCTAGCCATACTCCCCATACAACCAGCAGGGGCATCATTCTGACTTTGTCATTTGGGGCCTGCTGCCACCAATTGTTCCAGGCTTCGGCTATATCCTCCCCTCCCCAGCTTTGGGGGACCTTTGAGAGTCTTAGCATTTCATTCCAGAGACTTTTAGAGAAAGGACAGGCAAGGAAAAGATGCTGAGGTGTTTCCTCACTCTCTTTACATAAGGAGCACCAGCCTGGACCTATCTTCCCCCTTTTTTGGAGTGCATCCCAGGTAGGTACTTTTCTTTGAAGAACACACCAGAAGAACAGCCGGGTCTTTGCTGGCCCTTTCAGCTTCCACAAAGACTTTGCCCACCAGTTTGGCTCCCCCCACCCCTTTTGTAACATGAGCCATTCATATCCCATCTTTGGAGAGTAGAAACCTGTTTGGGCGTACACCCACCGCAGCTCATCTGGCTCATTTGAAATACGGATATGGGAGTGCAATAGTCCTGCGCGAAAGGTCCCCCATTCATCGTGCCACCTCTCTTCTAGGGCCAGATCAGTCGCTGAGAACCACTCCTGTCTCCAGATTGTAGAGTTTGCACTATCAGCAATTTGACTGAGTGAGAAAAAGCCTCTGGTGTTTAAAAGCTCAAGCAGGCCTCTTGAAAGAGCAAAGGAGTCCGAGCAGCCCACCCACGGGTCCCTTCCTAGCCTTATTGAGCTCCCATCTCCCACTCTCCAAGCCAATCCTTTTTCAATAATCTGAACAGCTGCCACCAATGCTTTCCAGACCACAGAGGAATTCCTTGTAGATTTTACAGGCTGTCTTATCCATTCAAGGGGCGTGGCTGGGTCAATATACTTCCTCCTAGTCACAGCGGTCCAAAGGTTATCTGAAACTATCAGCCTCCACGCTAGTTTAGCTGCTAAAGACTGAGCGAAAGGGAACAAATCCTTTATCCCCCACCCCCCCCATTTTTTTGGACGGGCAATCTTCTCCCAGGCAACCCAAGGAGCGACATAATCCTTCTTCTGTCCAGCCCATAAGAATCTGCTACAGATTTTCTTTATTTTCAACAAGATACATTTAGGCACCCATATGAGGCTGGCCCAGTACACTGGGATGGCTAAAATCACAGATTTAATCAGCACAAGCCTGCCTGCCCTTGACAACCATTTAAAACTCCAATGTTTCATTCTGTCCTCAATTGTCGCCAAGAGCCAATTCCAGTCTTGAACCCTGTAGGAGTCAGGTTTCAGCTTAAAGCCAAGGTATTTGAACAGATCTGAAAGAGACTTTAAATCAAAAGAGAGAATCTCCTTTACTCTATTAGCTTCAATAGGGGAGAGCCCTGCTGTTGTAACGGAAGATTTCTGATCATTTATGGCCAGTCCCGTTGCTTTCAGAAAGAGGTCTAGGAGCCTTTTAAGACAGCAGCATTCCTCCCAGCTCCCCTCACTAAAAATAAGAATGTCATCAACGAAGAGGAGATGTGTCACCCATAGGTTCAGACCTACTTCAATTCCTTTCATTTCACCCTGTCTCTTCGCCGATTTGATCAGTAAACTTAGGCCTTTAGCTGCTAGCAGAAAAAGAAGGGGGGAAAGAGGGCATCCCTGGCGAAGACCCCTCTGCGGATTGAAAAAGTCCGAGGCAGCACCATTTATCAGAACTGCAATCGAGGTAGAGGTGACACACGCCATGATCCACCTTACAAAATCATGCCTGAACCCCAAATGAGTTAGGAGAAGCCTTAGATACATCCAACTAATTCTGTCATAAGCCTTAGAGAGATCAATTTTAATGATAGCCCCTTTTTTCCGGCTTCTTTTTAGGCTGTGAAGAGTTTCCTGGGCCACTCCCACAGCCTCATGAATTTGTCTCCCATCCAAGAAGCCAAACCGTTCCTCGGATATGCTTTTGGAGAGGAAAGGTTTCAGCCTGGAAGCAACGATCTTAGCAGTAACCTTGTATAAACAAGTGCAGAGAGAGATGGGGCGAAAGTCATTGAAAGATGAAGGTTGGTCCGACTTAGGAATGAGGGTCAGAAAAGTGGCATTAAAGGGCTGATAGACCAAGCCTGAGACCCTTGATTCTTCCACCACCGCAGTCAGGTCATCACCCAGAAAGTCAAAGAAGTGTAGAAAAAATTCCACAGTCCAGCCATCCGGGCCTGGGCTTTTCTCTTTTTGCATCGATTTTAGGGTTGATTCCACCTCATCCTTGGACACCGGAGCCATCAAAAGGTCGTTTCCTTCATCTTCAATGTACCTTGGGAAAAATTGGGCTACTCTTATAACTTCAGCAATTGAAGCTTCTGCAGGAGCCTTAAAGATGTCTTTGAAATAAGCAACTCCAAGGGAGGCAAGCTCTTCAAAAGACTGAGCCTTTTCCCCATTTGCTTTTGGCAGTTCCCATATGGTATTTAGATTTTTCCTCCCTTTAGCATAATTTTGAAAAAACTTTGTATTGTCATCCCCCGCTTGAAGCCAAATGGCTCTACTCTTCAACCGCCAACTTTCCTCCTTTACTTGAAGGAACTTCCTTCTGGCTGCCTCCAAATCCCGAATTCTGTCACGAGATTCCACTGTGGCATATCCCCTCCCATCCGGGGCTTCCAGTAGCTCAAGTTCAGAGTTTATGGCCCTTAGTTTCTCATCTTCGAGGGATGCCTTGTGGGAAGCCCAGATTTTGGTTTCAGCTTTCAAAGCCTTCAGATTATCCATAAAGGCCTTACTTCGACTTAAAACCCCCTCCTCCCTTAGCCCATCCCTCCTCCAAGTGGAATGTACCAAGGAAACAAAGGAATCATCGGACAGCCAAGAGGCATTGAATTTGAAGGGGGTCCCTGGTTTTTTGAGATTTCCCTTTGCCTCTAGCAGAATCGGGAAATGATCGGACAAGCCCCCTTCCCCCACCCAGTGACGAAAAATAGATAGTTTCTCAGAAAGGGCTTCTCCCAGGAGAAAGCGGTCCAACTTCTTCCCAACCCAGTCATCACCAACTCTTTTATTGCGCCAAGTAGGCCTAGCCTTGAGAAGAGAGAGGTCAATCAGATGGGATGAGGCAATCTGTGAGATAAAAAAATCAGTTAGGGGGTCCGCCCTGGCATTTGTTCCCCATGATTCCGAAACCCCAAGGGAGAAATTTAGATCTCCTCCGATGATCAAGTTTTGGTGGGTCAGAAAAGACTTTTGGAAGAAGGAGGACCAGAACAGCTCCCTTTCCTGACAGGGCCCGTAAACATTCAAGAGAAGTAAGGGAAAACAGAACTCCTTGGAGTAGAGCTCCACCGCCAAAGAGTGGTCAAAGCCCCAGGAGGAAATTTCATTAAAGTTTCCAGCTCTAAATCCGGTGACCAAACCACCAGAACGACCGTCTGCATCTATGGCCCGAAAGAGCCAACCAGGTAGCGATTTTGAAAGAAAAGCTATAATTTCCTCCCCTTTACCAAGGGTTTCTTGAAGCATAAGAATATCCGGATTATACTGCCTGATTAAGCTCCTGAAAGCTAGTTTTTTGGGTTGACTAGCTAACCCTCTACAGTTGAAAGAAAGCAGAATCATTTCAACGAAACAGAGGGTGGCTTTGCTGCTCTAAGCACCCTAGTCAAGGATTTTTGTTTCCCATCAACTATATCAATGATTGCCTTCTGCTTGGCCTTAGACATGCTGGATTTCCTACCTCTGGATTTCCTAGGCCCTATAGGCACAAAGTCCTGCTCAAGACCACCAGGAACAGTCTCTTTCCCATTACGAAAAGCCAAAGATCTCAAGTTATAGGGAGGAGCAGTCGAAGGAGGGGCAGAGTCCAAAGAAAAGCAGGGGAGATTCGAATCAAGCAAGGAGGGCGGAGGATCTCCAGAGGGCGAGGGTACCGAAACTACAAGACTATCAACCGGAAGTGGATTCAAATTTAAGCAGGAAAATTCCTTCTGAAGAAACCCAGAAGTACAAGACATCGAAAGAGCAGAGACAGGTTCCATATATGAAAAGCATAAAGAAGAGGGGGGAAAATGAGGCATACCCGTCTGTGGCTCCGCCACAAACCCAACAGTCGAAGTAGCCTGAGAGGCTGTCTGCACATGGAGTTGCTCGTGTGGCTCCACCACAAAACCAACAGTCGGAGTAACCTGAGAGGCAGTCTGCACATGGAGTTGCTCGGTGGACCTGGCGGGGTTGATCTGCTGCGAAGGGGCTTCAGACATCACCTCCTCCGACCCATCCTTTGCCTCCTCCTCCATTGGTTCTTGTGTGGAATCCGAACCAGCATTTGAAACAGGAGAAACCACCGTCTTTCGGGCCATCTTGAGAGGGTTCCTTCGACGGCGATAGCCCAACGGGCATTCTTTGGCCAGATGCCCATAAGTATGGCAGCGATGGCATCGAAAAGGCAGATTTTCGTAGTCCAGTTTTTGCACAAACTCCAGCTCCCTGTACTTTAAGGTCATTGCCTCTGCAAGCCCTTCACGAGGGTTAAGACTAACCAAGATCCTCGCCACACTCATATCATCTGTTTGCTCAAAAGATTTATCAAAGTCCAAGAACTTCCCCAGAGTGTCTCCAATGGACTTAAAAACCGAGTCAAACCAAAACTGAAGGGGTAACCCTGGCAATTTTACCCAAACAGGAGATTCATTCAGCTTCTCCGTCTGAGCGTCAAACAAGGACGTCCATCGTTGTAGAAAGAGTGGTCGCTTGCCAAAACTCCAGTTCCTATCGAGCACCCAGTTTACATGATCTTTATGAGCAAAGCGCAGGGTGAACCATCCTCTTTCCAGTTCTTTGATCTCCACAGGCTTTCCTGGTGCATTTTCCCATTCCAGATGAACCCATTTCCGAATGTAATCGGCCGAAAACTTCCGCCCTCGCACTCTGCCTACAAGCCTTGTCTTAGAGGCTGCCATAGCCTCTTCTACTCGTATGTCCACTCCTACGATGCAACAAGGCTGGGGCTCCTTCTTTTTTATGGGACCCTGCTTTTTTCGCTTCCCACCCACCTTAATGACCAGCACCGCGCCTTCTCCAGAATCAGAGTGATGTAGATCTTCAGGCGCCCCCCCCCCCCCCCTGCCGGGCCCTGACTCCTCTCCTCCGATCCCCTGAGGACACCAGAATCGCGAACCTTCTGACTCTCAACCGCTGAAAGCTTTTCAGGTTGAGCCTTCTCTTCTTCCCTGACACCTCCAGAAGCAATCTCCCTTTGCGGGCACCCCTTCCACCCCTTATCCAGCAATACCGGCTCGTTTGTGTGCTCTCCTCCGTCGCCAACACACCAACCGAGGAGTCGGTCAGAGGTAGAGCGCAGATCTTCTCCGCCGAGATCCCAATGTCATTTTTTGAACTTAAATTCAAGATTTTCCTTTGAACTGGGGCCCTAGTAACGCTTTCAAAAGCCCATGGAAAAATTGCTTCTGAAGCAGGCCTTTTCTCCGTCTTGTCGTTCACTGTTCTGGGCCCTTTCGAGCCATGCAAGCCGCAACTGGCCACCACGTTCTCTAGCCCTCCAGCTAGAGGCGGAAACCCTATAAGATCAGAGAGATCTAGCCCCGAGTTAGAGAAAAGAGGCCCAGTTGCTTCAAAAGCGTTCCTCACGGAACTTTCACCTACAGAGAGAAACCCCTGAGAGGGAAAAGCGACACAGTCGCCCTTTTTAGAGTTTACCCCTTCGAAAAAAGCAGATCTGATAGAAGAAACGACCGCCTCAGGTTCAATGGATTTAACCTCTTGCTTCACAAACCTCTGAGGGAAAAAACGCTCCAGGTTTTGGACCGAGACATCGTGGATAAAGAGTCGCAATCCATGGAAAATAAGACGGCGGTAGAGATGGCTTGCGAGTGTGTTCTTGACATCTGGGCCACGATAAAAGAAACTGGCTGCGGTTGTATAGATATGCAGAGGTGGAGGTGGAGGCAGACGCGGATGATGCGCCATTAGTAAATGCACAATGGGAATTAGGAGGAAGCCATGCCCATTGAATCTCGATTTTAGCCGCAGCTATTGGATCCAGACGGAGAAGAGGGTTGGAACGCTTTCGTCACAGTGCAAATAACGAAGGGAGGAGATCACGAGGAGGTTTACAGAAAGTCAGAGGAAGGAAACCATAAAAACTAGGTCAGAGACCATTAGGAACGGAGCTCAGAAGGCAGGAAGGATACCACAAAACCTAGGTTAGAGAAACACATATATATTTCTCAATATAGATACGTATATACGTGTATGCGTTTTTCAAAAACTGGGATACGGCGGTGATCATGATCATATCAGACGGTTAATCTGGCAGTTTCACCTCTCTATCAAAATTTGGTCAGAATTTTCAATTTGATGTAAAAGTGGGACTTCAGCCTTCAAATACATAAAGCTTCTGGTAGTCCAAATGGTCCATGGCTTGAACTTTTCTCAAGTTTTTCAAGAAATCCAAATAATCCAAATATGTTTTCAAAGATAAGTTTTTAATTGTAATTATATTATAAATAAAAACAAATATTATAAAATTATAATAAATAATTAAATATTTTTTACTATTTGAATTTTTATATGGGTATACTTATAACCATTATGCAATAATGGTATTTGAATTTTTCCATGTTATATTTTTATTATTAGAGGATGATGGATGTAAATTGTTGTTAATATATTTAAAGTTGAAGAATTATTACTAATTTTTTATTTTTTAAAGTAGGATTTTATATTTATTCTGTAACTAAGTGCAGATAATTGGTATTTTTATAATTTTAAATGTTGTTTAATGATTATGGATTTATCATATTTTATTTTTTTGTTTAGATGTTTTAGATCCACATTAAAGATGAATTTATGTTGGCCGTCTTATTTTTTTTGTTTAGATGTTTCTTAGATCCACATTTAAGATGGATCTATGTCGATCATTGGAGTTAATACTTCTACATTATCATACCCATGGTCGTTAAAATCAATACTTGCACACTATTGATTTGTATTGGCAACTTAAATCTCTGTAAGGAAAAGTCTTGCATGAAATAAATGATGGGAAGAGTGAAATTTTGTTGTAGTTAGATGACATCCAACTGCAATTGAAAGACATGTGTCACATGCAATAACAATACACTTGAATTTTCTTTTATATATAACAGAATATAGCATATCCGAATTCGTGTTTATAAGTTAACCACCCTTTCGCATTTGGTATCTCACACCATAAGGTTAAGTATATAATATGCAGGTTAATTATTATAATTACTTTGCATTACCACCATTGTTTGATCATAATCGACCCTTTTATCATTCCTTGGAAACTATGGTTATGTGAATTTTGATAGGGGAGAGAGTGGAAACCAGTTGGCATTAATGCTTGCCAAATGCCCAGGTTCTCAATCCTTCCAATACACTGACGGAGAGACATATGGAATTTGTGTTATCATCGATCTCTAATACTCCTCATCCAACGACGCCTCGGGTTTTCCGATGGGTAAGGGTAACTATCCAGTTTTGTCTCTCTCACCGTCAGTCATTCAAATTTTTTTGACATCGGAGAAAGTATCTTTGCCAAACCCCTGCTTCACTAGGGTTTCTATCACAACCCAGAGGAATAATGCTCTTGACAACAGGTCGCCACCAACAGCTGACTTCTGATTTGCCAATTTCTGTTGCCTTTCCCTTTTGGTTTATGGCTGGATGGACGAATGTGTCTTGTAGCATTTGCGACAAGGTAATGGTTCCTTCTAGGTCACTGTTATTTTCATGTTTTGTCTATTGTTTAATATTTTCCCCTTCTTCTTGTCTTTAACACGATCGCCTTGGCTTCCTATGGTTGTAGATGCGAGGTTCTGACTCCTTCACTAGTCCCTTAAAGGTATTAAGTTAAGTACCCTTTCTTTTTCGCATAACCTCAACAATATCGTTCCAAATTACTATGTTAAGTTAGGGTTATACATTTTCTGCAGACTCGATAGTATGGGCTTGGACTTCCTGCTTCCGGTGTATATGCGGCTTTGGTTCGATCTTCTACATGTCATTGCAACTTGGGTTCCTTGCACAACAAACTTAAGGTGCTCCTTGCTATATTACCCTTCCTTGAGGGTTTTGTTGAGAGGTTTTCTTTCTCAAGGGATTACACTAAAGGCTTTCACCCTGCAATCTAAACATGGTTAATAGTATTAGGGTGCTATTTTTGCACAACTTCCCCATCTGAGGGTACTTATTTTAGGTTTAACTCACACATAAACATGGTCATCCACCTGAAATTCTGGGTAAGTTCTTTTTTTATTAGTCTAGGCCTTGTATCTATCCTAAGAAGCTTTTAGATTTTGTTGAAATTTTCTCAATGTACTTTCCATTTCTTCTAACACGTCGGGCCCTAGAATCATTTTATTCTTGGGACTATTCTAGTTAGAAGGTATTATACATATTTTCCCATAAAGTACCTCAGAAGGGCTCATTTTTAATGACTCATGGTAATCGTTTTTATAAGAAAATTCCACTAAATGAAGGTATTATTATTACCTACTGCATCACATACATGTGCATCATATCCTTAATCACTTGATTCACCCGCTCAATTTGCCCATTTATTTGTGGGTGGTAAGCAGCATTGTAGTGAATTTGAGTACCCAATCCAGTGAAGAGTTCCTTCCAGAATGCAGAGGTGAACTTTACATCTCGATTAAAAATTATTACTCTAGGCATGCCATGTGATATGAATATCTCTCTCATAAATATATATGCCACTTGGGAAGTTTGGTAAGTGGATTTAAAAATAATGAAATGAACTACTTTGCTCAATTTATCCACTACTACCATGATAAATCATTTTGTCTTTTGGATATGGGTAATCCGGTTATGAAATCTAAGGTAATTGTACCCCATTTCCACTCGGGAATGGGTAATGGATGCAACAAACCAGCAGGGTGTTGGTGTTCCGCCTTGACCTGCTAACATTCTAAGCATTTTACTAAGTATTTTGCAATGTCTTTCCTCATTCCGGACCAATAATTTTTTTTTTAATTGCAGAAAATAACTTCTGACATCCTGGATGAGAAGTGTAGGGGCTTATGTGGAATTCATCTAATAATTTTTTTTTTAATCGATAATTTATTAGGAACATACATTCTCCCTTTAAATATTAGCAAATTATCGTTATTGATATCATATTCAGTTTGTCCTGGAATTTCGTGCAAGCTTACCTTGCTACCAAAGCTATTCATATTCCATATCTTTCAGGGCAGCTTCTTTAATCTACTTGGAAAAGTTAAAGGCCACTTGACTATATGAAATCTCATATGCATAATGCAACCTTCTACTTAATGCATCGGCCACATGATTTTCTTTCCCCTTAAGATCTCCAGTTTCAAAGTCAAACCACTTAGAAACACATTCCACCTAGCTTGACGTGCATTCAGGTAGGGATGCTTAAAGAAACCGATTAAACTACTGTCATTTGTCATCAACATGAATATTTTTCCTAGAAAATAGTGTTGCCATACTTTCAGAGCATGGACTACTGTCGTTAGCTCCAAGTCATAGGCATAGTACCTATGCTCGTGTTCCTTTAACTAACGAGATTCGTAAGCGATTACCTTACCTTCGTGCATTAAGACTCCCCCTATACCCTCCTAGCAAGCATCCATACAAACTTTGAATTCCTTTTCCAGATTTGCAACTTTCAACACGGGAGCTGTAGTAAGTAAGTGTTTCAAATTTTCAAAACTTTGTTGACACTCTTTTTGAGCACTTGAAAATTTTCCCTTTCTTTTGCAAGAGGTGATAGGGTGAGAAAATTTAGATAACCCCTCTACAAATTGACGATAATATCTAGCCAGAACCATAAAAAAACATAAATCGGTTACATTTTTTTTTTGGAACATGCCATTCCCTGATGGTTTTAATTTTCTCCGGATCCACCGCTATACCTTCAGAGGAGATGATGTGTCCTAAGTACTGAATTTGGTCCTTATAAAAATCACATTTGCTAAATTTATCATCAAGTTGGTTCTCTCTCAAATTTTGCAATACTATCCGGAGGTGTTCCTTATGTTCTTCCAAACTCCTAGAATAAACTAGGATATAATAAATGAAAATTAGAACAAACTTGTCTAAGAAGGGGTGGAAAGTACCATTCATCAAGCTCATGAATGTTGTAGGAGCATAGGTGAGCCCGAATGGAAAAACAACAAACTCGTAGTGTCCATAGCATGTCCTAATTGTTGTTCTAAAAATATCTTCATCTTTTATTCGTATATGGTAATATCCATATCATAGATCAATTTTTGAAAACACAGTAGCGCCCTTAACTTGATTGAACATATCATAAATTCTGGGCAACATGTACTTATTTTTAATCGTTAACTTATTTAGTTGCCTAGATAATCAATACATAAGCAAAGAGTGCCATTTGTTTTCCTTATAAACAAAATTGGGGCTCCCCAAGGGGACACACTGGGGCAGATATAGCCTTTGTCTAACAGCTCTTGGAGCTGCATCTTTAAGTTTGTCAACTCAGGGATACTCATTCTATAAGGGGATTTTGATACTGGGGTAGCTCCGGGAACTATTTCTATAGTGAAATTGATATTTCTCTTAGGAGGAAGTCCCTAGATTTCTTCCAGAAAGACATATACAAACTCCTAGATGACTGGTATGCTTTCTAGAGTAGATACCTTATCTTTAGAATTGGTGTATCTCGCCTGAACAACGTAGATTTTCTAGCCCTTGTGAATGCACTTGCCCAACCCATGGGATGAAATGGGGCGTATCTTGAATTCCCTTCTAATACCCCGAATTTCTTTTATAATACCCTCATCAATAAGGAAATTAATAGTCGTATCCTTACGATTTATTAAGGTCCAATGCTTTTCTAGCCAATCCATGCCTATCAGCACGTCATAGGTGGTAGCATATTTAAATTTGCCTTAACTTGTTGTCCAAATATTTCAATTAAAAAATCCTCTACCTTCGTGGTTACTCTTCTCTTAGCTTTTGTAGCCAGTTGCACTAGCCAAGGATTTCTGATTTTTACACTTTTCATATGACATAAATCAATTATTTTTGGATTGATATAAATCAATCTTGCACCCGGGTCTATTAAAATAGAAACAAGATGGTTAGTTATTTTACCTTCAAGCTCTACTAGTGCAGGTTGATATTCAACTTGATGATCCTCTAAGGCTACATTGATCCTTGGTATGCTCCTTGCCACCTCGTCGACAATAGAGGCTCCTTGAATGTTAGCAGTTGGTTCTGATCTGGTATGGTGAGGAAAATTTTTATAATAGTGGGATTCCCCACAACCCCAACAATGCAAGGGGGGCTTCTGATTTTTACTGGGCTCCGATCTGCTAAACAGTTCAGTCTTCCTAATTTCATTATGGGATATGAACTTTTATTGATTTTTACTTAGAGGTCCATTCGACAATTTTCTGCTTGCATTCTTAATTCCAGAAAGTCTCATATTTTTGGTGTTTGATAATTTTTTCTGCCCCTTTTATTTATCCAACCCTTAGTAATATCCCCTTTCTGCTTCATTTGATAATAACAAATTCGAGCCTTTTGAATGGCTTTGTCCATTGTCTTAGAGTTTTAAAATTCCAATTTCTCCTTCATGAAAGCGAGTAGGTTATTGGTAAACCACTACACATTGGCTTTCTCTTCGTGGATGTAAGGGACATATCTTAACAAAGAGGTAAACTTAGTTATACACTCATCCATGGAATGTTTCCCAATTTCATATCGTGAAATTATTTTGCTTTTTCATCATAGAACTGCTCGGTCAAGTATTTATCTTTAAAATGCTTATAGAATTGTTCCCAAGTAACTTCCTGCTCATCGATTCCTCAAACCATTTTAATCTCTTCCCACCATAAGGTGGCCTTACCTTGCAGTTGACATATTACCATTCTTGCTTTCAAATTATCATCATATTCATTTATTTCAAAGTATTTGTTCATATTGATTAGCCACGTTTCAACCGTCTCCTCCACCTCTCCATCATAGGTCGGGGACTTTATTTGATTAAAATTCCCTTGTAGTTTAATTATATGTCTCTTAGTTCCCTTTCCACCATAAACATTATCATATTCTTCTTCATTGCCAACTCGACCTCCCTCAAATTTTGGGTTGTCTTCTTATTGTCTGTACAACTCCTCTCTATTCCCTTCTTCTTGACTGAGATTCGTATTCCTTTTGTTTTTCTTGTCTGAGAGGATTTTCATGATCTTTTCATGTTCCAACCTTTCATTATCAACCCTCAAATTTTGAACACTCTCTAATAAAATTGCATTCGTGTTCTAGCTTTCTCCACCTAATTGAAACCACATTTATGGGTTGTTTTCCTAAAAAGGCATAGGTCTTGCTCCTCCGGATGGTCTTCCTGGTGGGGTAATCCCTTCTCCCCATCTCATATTGTATCAACTTCCTTTCCGTGCACCATGTTCACATTTGTTATTCCACATATGTCCATACATGCCTCAGTGTAGCAACCCAATGCTTTGATACCACTTATCACATGCAATAACAATATTCTTGATATATATATATATATATATATATATATATAACAAAATATAACATATCCCAATTCGTGTTTATAAGTTAACCATATTTTCACATTTGGTACGTCACACCATAACATTAAGTATATAATATGCAGGTTAATTATCATAATTACTTTGTGTTACCATCATTGTTTGATCATAATCGACCCTTTTATCATTCCTTGGAAACTATGGTTATCTGAATTTTGATATGGAAGAGAGTGGAAACCAGCTAGCATTAATGCTTTCCATCTGTCCAGGTTCTCAATCCTTCCAATACATTGACGGAGAGACATATGTAACATGTGCTACCAGCGATCTCCAATACTCCTCATCCAACAACGCCTCACGTTTTCCGGTGGGTAAGGGTAGCTACCCAATTTTGTCTCTCTCACCGCCGATCATTCAAATTTTTCTGACGTCGGGGAAAGTCTCTCTACCAAACCCCTACTTCACTAGGGTTTCTATCACGATCCAGAGGAACAATTCTCTTGACAACAGGTCGCCACCAACGACTGATCTCCGATTTTTCGATTTTCGTTTCCTTTCCCTTCTGGTTCGTGGATGGATGGAAAAATGTGGCATGTATCCTTTGCAACATGGTAATGGTTCCTTCTAAGTCACTGCTCTTTTCCTGTTTTGTCTATTGTTTAATTTTTTATCCTTATTCCTGTCTCTAAAACGATCGCCCTGGCTTCCTATGGTTGCAGATGCAAAGTTCTGAATCCTTCACCAGTCACTTAAAGGTATTATGTTAAGTTCCCTTTATTTTTCACATAACCTTAGCAATATCATTCCAAAATACTGTGTTAAGTTAGGGTTATACATTGTTTGCAGACTCGATACTATGGGCTTGGACTTCCTACTTCCGTTGTATATGAAACTTTGGTTCAATCTTCTATGTGCCACTGCAACTTGGGTTCCTTGCACAACAAACTTAAGGTGCTCCTTGCTACATTACCCTTTCTTGAGGGTTTTGTTGAGAGATTTTTGTTTCACAATGGATTACACTAAGGGTTTTCATCTTGCAATCTAAAGATGGTTAATGAATATTTATGGTTTAAGTTATATATTTTTTTCGATTGTTCCCTAAAATGGAGCAGAGCTTCTGTTCCTTGATTTTTAGTGAGTTTCGCTGCTAAATCTGAGTCGAGGAAGGCATAGTTTGGGGTTGTTTTTTCCCTAGAATTCCTTAGTGAATTTATAATTAGGGACTGGATGCCTTACCGTTGCAGTCACTTATTGTTGCAAGATGGCTTAGTTATTATGGTATTATTTTAGACACTTCAACTGGGTATATCTTCTTCACCCATAAAGTGAGAATAATCCAGGTCTTTCAGATCTCATGTATTTCTCTTGTTTAATTATTTCTAATGGAGGTCTTCCCTTTTATTTTGAAATACAGTTTTGTAGTTTAACATGCATTTGTTGTAATGTGTATAATCATTTTTTCTCTGCTGCTATCATGGGGTAAATTCATGTGAATGAAATATGTGCATTACATTAATCTATTAAATTTTTTATGGCTGTATCTCGGCTTAAATTTATGCCCATGGTTTATACAATTTTGTGGTTTGAATTTTCCAAGAAAATTATTTTAAGAAATATTTACAACTCTCAGTCTTTCTAGCTTGGCTCCATTTGTTCTCTAACTTTATCCTCTATAGGCCCTACTCGCTCTGATTCATTCAACAGAGCTTCACAATCTAGAATTGTTCCTTGGGCTATCGACAATTTGACTGGCTACAAGGAGTAAATCTGGGTATAGGCCCTCTATGACTTTTCTATATAACATTTCTTACTGTAATGTTGTTTTCCTATTTAGCTCACTAGTAACCCTCAACAGGATTTCCTTTTGTTATACGAATTAAATTAGCCGGTGTTCTTCTTTTCTTTTTAGTTCCACATTCTTTCCCTACTGTCGCAACCAGGGGCTAATATATATATTTTTATCATAGTTGGTTTTCTTGTAGCTTGCCACCTTTACCAAGGGTTTTACAAGCATTATAATGAAAAGAATGAACTCTCTTTGAAAAAGAATAAAAGAGTAACTCACATACTTTGTTATGACTTAGCCTCACAGGATACGCAGAATATAAGAACAGTTCACATATTTGGTACATGACTTAGACTTACTGGGCGCATACCATCACATAAATAAGTACATATACATATTTTTTTATTTTATTTTTTTGAAGATAACACACGTCTTACTTTTCATATTACAAGGTATTTTTCAGTATTAACATATTTATCTAGCATCCTACTAAAAGGAAATTTAAGACCATATATATACTTATCTACTATGTCAATGACCAAGAATTTACAAATGGGACCACACCACCCTTCCAATGAGAAATTGGCTATTACTTTTAGTTTCTCCCCCCAAGCTCCTCAGTTCTAGAACAATCACTTAGGTAGTGGTTTTCTCAAGTTTAATTCACTGGCATCAAGATCCCTCAGTCTAGCCTTGAATTTTCCACATACCAAGTCTGCAATCTGAAGTTTCCATTGGCCCTAGTCGAGCTCAAGAAAAATCTGTAGGCATCGTCTTTCCTTTCTTTTCCATATCTCCCTCTGCTCCCCCTAAGAGTTCTCTCTCATCTCTAGGAAAAGAAAAGAAGAGATAATTTCCCTTAACTATTAAATGTCCAGTAAAAGAGAATTACTGGGGTCCCCTCCGTAAATTCTTGGACTCAACATATATTTTCTTTAAAAAAAATAATCATTATTTAGGATTACTCTAGATTCCAACATTTTACTCTA